>QLPL01000029.1:0-258056 GCA_003314315.1 Annulohypoxylon stygium | reverse complement strand
ATGTTTGCAAGTACAAAGAGGGAATCTGCCCTGTCCCAAGATACCTGCTACCAAGATGACTACGTACGCGCATACATACATACACTATAGTGCTACTACGACTGCTTGCATTGTCAAAGACTCCGTATCCATTGCGCGAGGATGCCGTAATAGAGGGCCACGACGGACCGGAGCACTGCATTGTCGCAAACGCGATTGACAAATGGCCAACTTTTGTTTCTGCTTCTCCTCTACCATAGCTAGTATTACCCTCTCTATAGTACCCTATGAGCGAGCCCGAGTCCGCGGGGGATGCACATGCTTATTTCTTCTTGGAGTTCGTAGGATTATACTTGTCCTTCCATATCCTAAGCGTGGTGCGTCATTGGTTAGTAAGGGAGCGAGCGTTGCAACATGAGGTAGACATGTAGATGCTAGATTCGGAGAAGCTCGGCAAGAACCACATGGGAAGAGGAACAGCGCAGAGTAGCAGAGCAAGCAATAGAGGCAGGCAGGCTAGGTGATAGGTAGGTAGATGGGTAGGTAGCGTAAGAACATCGATAGACAAGAAAAAAAAAGAGAGAGCGACGACACAAGCGCCGGGCAGCTCCGCTATTGCAACTGAGGCATTTACATTGGCCATGGCGTGAGCGAGCTAAAGCCACAACGAAACAAGTGGACGAGCGAGGAGGGACCTAAGAAAGAGGGAAACAAAGGGCGACAATTCCCGGGTTCGGTGAAAGATGAGGCTCTGATTCGCCTATCCGCCCCTAGACCCCAACCCGCGAGGCCCGTTTCCGCGGCCCGTCCTGTTGGAGAAAAACAAGCGTGGAAGCCCAAATAAAAAAGAGGGAAAAAAGAGGAGCCTTGTTCTAGACCCCCGGACGGGTGAACCAGCTTCGTCAAGGACAAAGTTGGTAAGTGAAGAAAAAAAAAGTAAGGCGAACAACCTCGCTACTGGTTCCGAGAGCACGGAGAGCCCTTGTCGTCTACCTGTCTACCTTAAAGGGGGGAGCCACTCACCCGCGACGGCCGGGGTCCTGCAGCGCTCTACTGCTCTACTTTGCTGTGCCGCCGACGCACGGGGGGTGAGGTAGCGAAAGGGAGAGGGAGATCGTGCCAAGATGGGTAATCATAAAAGTGGTCGTCGTACGAGAGATCTTATGAGACTGGAGGAAACGTAAACAAATCGATGACAACTTACCATGTATTTCCAAGGGTCTTGTTGCCGTTCTCCTCCGCCAAGCGGTAGTACCTCGCAGCGGCATACTATAGAGGAAGCATACGGTTAGTCTCATGTGATCTCCCTTCCCCCTTTCCTTACTTAGGTAGTGCGATATGTAATGTACGTTGTAAGGTATGGGTATACGGAGGCATGTTAGTTAAAGGGGGCATTCATGGATATGTTTAGGTGTCTTAGGTGCTTAGGTACGTAAACCTGTCTCAGTTCAGGTGATGCATCGCCGGGTGGCCCTGATTTGCGGCCGAGCTCAAGCCTCATTGCTGCCCAACGGGAGAAGGATCGCGATCTGCCAGCAGCCAACAGGCATACTTTAGCTCGCCGCTTCTCCCTTTGGAGAGGCACTAGACAGAGACGAGACATCAAAGACATCACAGACATCTTGATCTAACCGTGAATGCTAAGCGAGCCGGAGCTGAATCATGAACAAGCCACAATCTAAACCACATGAGGCTGACACCTCATCGATGTCTAGCTGTCGCTCATGGGTGCATGGTGTGTTGTTGTGTTGTTTAAGCGTTCGCAGCTTTGGGCAGGGACGTGAGGCGACGGATTCGGAAGTGATATGTGACGGAGAGAGGAAATAGATAGGCGGCGAGGGAGAGAAAGGGGAGAAGGAGGAAGCGAGACTGGGCTGGCTTTTTCGCCTTTGCGCCTAACCTAACGCTCAACGTCTCAACGGGCTCGACGTACCTTGTCTTTCTTGCACCCGAAGCCCTCAAGATAGCACCATCCGACCTCGTTCATGGCATCTGTGTAGACCGAGGAGCCCCGTTCGTTAGCCTATCCCGTACATCGCATACATCGCATACCGCAACTTTCGTCCACGCGACGAAGAGGTGGTGGTCTGTTCTCGACAGGTAGGTCGGACCACATCACTTACCGGTGTCTCCAAGGTTTGCGGCCGTCTCGTAATACTGCCCGATGTTAGACATTAGCCGATATGATCATCACGTAAAACAGCGGGACTCCTTAACGACAGCAATATGTCTCTGGCTAAGTAGGTAGGGTAGGCAGGCGTAAAGTGTCGTAATCATCCCTTCTTTCGCTTGCTCTTTACCCCTTTCTGATTCTTTCACACACACATTGACTTCATTGACACACACACTTCTCGATATTCATCAATCATCCACTTGACATAATTCCTACTACCCCTATTCCGGCCGGGTGCTTCAATAATGAAACGGTGACAGTAACGTAAGAGATGACCCACCTGCTTGGCGGCGACTGGGTCTCGGGGGATGCCCCAGCCGTGGCGGAAGCAATTCGCCAATTCGAAGATGGCCAGGACGAGCTCGCCCTTGGCGGCGCCGCCTTTCTTGAGGCCCGCCTGTAGCGCCATGCTCTCGACCGCTGCCGCGTTCGACGCCGCCGCCGAAAGGTACGTGACAGCTCTCTCGGGATCTGGTTCGCAGCCCCAGCCGTGCCTGAAGGTCCGCCAAAGCGGTTGTTAGCTTCGCTTCCTTTGACCCTTTGAGATGGAGGAAGAAGATGATGACGATGTATTTCCGATCTTTCTTGTGCTGCCGCAATACTTCGTATTCGTATGTCCGACCAGTAAGTAGGTAGACAACTTTGCCACCGACGGTCTATTCGCAAGTTCACCCATCCATGATGTTTGCGACCCAGAAAGCCGCAACTCCTTCTCGTCCTCCCGGCCCTAGCTTCCGCATCTCATGGCAGCAGGCCGGAGAGACCGGTTCTAGACCCGCAAAGCAAGGAGAACGTGCGCGTCACAGATAGACACGAGTATAGCGCAAAGATGCAATCTGCAATCTGCAAACTGCGAAAGTGCGATTACTTCCATAAATAGTAGCACAATGCATCGCATCGCATCGCATAACCCAAGACCAAGAAAAGAGAAGAGATGCGAAATGCAAGATAGTGGCGATCCAAACAAAAATAACTGACCTCAGAGCGAGCCCGTAGAGGACCTGGCTCAGGGGATTATTCGCCCCCTGCGGATCGGCCAAGCGCCCGAACAACCCCGTAGACTGGTCGAGCTGGCCCTCCTCGTGCAATCGGATGGCTTCCTGGATCTGCTCGTCGATCGCCTTCGACGAGACGACGCCGTCCGATCTGCCACTCCCCCCACCACCAACACCAACACCAGCACCGTTACCGTTCCCTCCTGCTCCGTTATACCCTCTTCCGTTTCCGTTTCCGACATCATCGTATAGTCTCAGCCCGGCCAAGTCCGCGGACGAAGGGTACGGCGAATGACTCGCGGACGGCGACGGCGACACGTTCACGCTAGGGGACCTGCTCCGACGCTGGCCCCTCTCATTGGCCTCAGCCAGTATCGTAGCTCTCTTCTCCCACTGGCTCTCATTCGCGTCCTTATCGACCACATTCACGTTCACGTTGCCCCCTGCGCCCACTCCCCCCGCGCCTAAACCCACGCCCGCGATCGCCCCTCCGATGACGCCCCCTCCCTTGCCGTCGGCCGCGCTCACGTTGATCTGCGGCAGGTTCTCGGGCACGAAGTCGGACGTCTGCGGGGCCTTCGACAGGTGCAGTCGCTGGGAGAGCCGGCGGTGTGTGGACGCAGGCGCGGACGCGCCGAGCTGCTGCTGCTCGCTCTGCGCGGAGGACGTGCTGGAGCCGCGCGAACGAGGCCTGAACACGTCTAGACTCCTGCGCGTTCGCGAGCCCGCCCCCGCAGCACCACCACCAACATAATTCTGATCTCTAGCGGCGGCCGCTGTGTTGAGGTAGTTCTTGTTCGTGGGCGGGTGGATGATCTCCTGCGTGTGCGTGTCGGACCGGATGAAGGTGAACTCGGGCCCGGCCAGCCTGTCCAGCGTCTCGCGATCGACGCCGCCGTCGAGGTGATCCTTCTTCCTGATCAGATCGCGGAGCCCCATCGTTTTCTTTTTTTTTGTTCGTTTACGTTCGTGATTGGTCGCAATTAGGGGAGTGTTTCGCTTTGCTTCTTCTTGATTCTAATTCCAATGTTTACATAAATCCAATAGTCCAATGGCAAGAGTTGTAGTCGCAAAAAACGCTATGAGGTAAGTAATTATAGAATTGAATTCGTTCGAGCAGCATTAGTCGCAGTAGTCGAAGCAGTAGCAGTAGCAGCCAAAGTCGTCCCTCGGTTCTTTAATAGGCGCTCATCATTTCAAGCTAGCCGATTCATTCCAGTTTAAACAGCCCCAATCTTACGCGCCGAGCCCTCACTGTACTCAGTACCTAACTCTTAATAGAAGGACCTGAAGGGCCTAAAAAAGGCAAAGGCAAAAGGGCAAATCCGCAGAAAGGGGGCTGTGATTTTCAGCTTCCCATTCGCAGCCACCCCTTCGAGTAACAAGAGACAAGAAATGGACAAGAAATTGACAAGAAGAGACAAGACATACAACCCTTTGTTTCAATCCATCCGGTACGAGGCACGGTCTGCACGGCTTTACCTCTTTCCAGAGAACCGGCGCGCCAAGATTGGCTCAACATTGACAGTACCTGTTTCGGACAGCTTTTTAGGGTCGCAGGATGGATCTGGAGGGGAGTCTTCTAGTGGGGTGACCTGGCTAACATTCTGGGCTGTTGGTTGCAGTCGCGCAGGGACCCAGGGGCGAGGGGGAGGGAGGGTGAGCCCCCTAATTCCAAGCCCCTTTTATGATTATAATGGAGGGCTTTTAGGGAGTGTAGGCGTGCTGCGGTTAGGGCTCTGTACGGTGCAGTTGGACGGGTTTTAGCGCATTGACAGCTCGGCAACGGCGCAAAATAAAACTTGATAATTAATTCTACAATATCACAAATATAATAAGACTCATATAATATTAATGCGCTTTTGAAAGGCAATTGGTTGATATGGATTATATTAATAGGAAGCCAAAGCTCATAGCTTCTCCTAAATCGCTGTTAAATGGAACGCGCTAAGTGTCCTGTATTTATACTGACCTTAGTGGGAAAATAAAGTACCAACACACTCCAGGGCTATTTCTCGTCCAAAAGACACAGAGACACACAAATGTCCAAGCAACAGTCACTGTCAATATCACAGAATACAAAATATAAGAATTAAAAGCATGAATACACTTTATTAACTGCAACAATTATCTATCTCTCTTATCTTTTCTTTTTCTCTCTTTTCTTCCTCGTTACACGTCAGGGGTATCACCTCCCTAACAGACGCCTCGTCCAAGGCGCATCATCGCATAAGGGGGTATCAGGTCCGTAGTGCAAAGGGCATCCCTCAAACGCCAAACTAAAGAGGCCGTGGCATATATGCCCGTTTAGATAGTAGCCTAGAAAGACTAGTAGAAGACCGCATCGTAGAAATCAGAACACTGTCCTTTAACACATTCATATCGAACATTGTCCAAAAGACAAATGCTGAGAAGACCTAGATGTGTTAGTACGAGAGTCGCGGCCGACATCCCGAAACTCATCGGACTCCGATTAGAATCCGATGTAGTCTTTTTGCTGGGCGAAGTCAAGATCGTCGTCATCTTCTTTCTTGATAAACTCCTCGACATCGTCAGAATCGATGTCGTCGCTGTCGGCCGCAGCGTCCTCATCATCGCTCGACAAATCTTCTAGGTCGCCCGCTGACAGGCGGTTGTTCTTCTTGCGTAGGACACTCGCCCTTTCGATATGGGGACGCTTACAACCCTTGTTCTTACAAATACCCGTGTTGCTGAATTCCGGGCACTCGAATACATGGCGATCGGGGCATTGAGCTCCCTGCTCGCAGTATCCGTATGTTCCGAAAGACCGGCACACCGGGTCTGCCGGAGAGTGCTCCGCATGCACATACGAGCACGAAGCGTTGTGACAATTGCCCTTGGCGAAATGCACGCAGAGGGGGGTACGCTGCTCTGTAATGTCATGTGAAAGGTCGCAATCTAAACCATGAAGGCATTTACCCTTGACCAAGTAGTCTCGGCATATAGCCGTCTTCGAAGCGTCGTGGACGTAGCGGCACGAGGGGCCTTTGGGACATGATCCTACAAGGAAACATTAGTGTCTGCACTGGGGATCTTACCACGCCGCAATCCTCCGTGATTCGCGAAATGGGCTTTTCCGTAGTTTTGAGGAAGACGATACCGGTCCATGCGAAGGTCTTGCAAAGCTCGTTGACCTTCGTTACTCCTCCAGCGTAACTAACAGTGTCAATTTTATTAGTATCGAGCTCATATCCTGTCTTTGAGACACATACCGCTGGGCTTGAACAACACCGTGTCGAATAAGGTTGCCGTGTTTGGTTCGATAAAACTTGACTCCGCCGATGGTAGTCACCTTGGGGGTAGCAGAAGGGGGATTGACATCATCTATATGCTAGTTAGACACTGAAGATTACGTGCCTTCTTGTAGGGATTCTTACCTTGTGCTTTCACAAGCTTACTACCTTGCTGGATGACCCGGAAGCGGATACCATCTACCATAACCTCGAATGGAGAAGCTGACTGTGGTACGTTAGGACGATCAGTTGAAGCTGCGCTAGCACCACTTTGGACTACACTGCTCATGATTGCAGCCTTCTCTTTCTTGTCTCTCTTTAGTTGCTTCTGGCGAGATGTCTGTTCCATTGCATTGACGCGATTCTGCGATTCCTTCTCGTAGACATCGGCCTTGATCAATTGCAGGTGGCGGTCGTGTTTAGTGACAAATGTGGCTGTGGGGGTGGGAGGATCAGAGGCATCATTAGATCCTTCACCTGAGTCGGAGGCGGGTTGGGGTTGGGGTTGGGATTGACCATTGAGGACCAAGGTCTTGTTACGATACACCGGTCGGAATCCGCCACGACCTCCACGGCCACCACGATAAGTTGAGGGTGAGGGATATGGGGAAGCGCGGTAAGTCGAGGCGCGAGAAGGACGGGGGGATTCTTAGTGCATAAGGTTAGCATCATCTTCGCAGATCCTGGACTGAGACAATCCCAGGGCATTTCAAACCTGATAGTGGTTGACCATCGCGCTGGGCCTTAAAGCGATTGATTCGGCCTAGATGGAGGTGAGCGTAAATTTTTAATGAGACTCTGTTGTTAAGACGCACTAGCAAGATTGGAAATCCTCGCGATCAACTCCTCGTCCTCAGGGGATGACATGATGGCAACTGAAATATCGCAATGTAAGCCAATGGGAGACCAATCGTCAAAGTAGAGGATAGATGTTGCTTTATGTCGTGTGTACAGGATGATAAGGAGGTGAGATGACGAAGAAGTCAAGTGGCAAACAAAAATATGCGTAGGATATTGACATGTGTAGCGGGGTGTGTTTTACTTCGGACAAGGAGATCAGTCGTATTGCGATTAGTCTCGTAGCCCACGCGCCTACTACGAACAAAGAAGGTGCCAGGAATATGCAGGTCTTAGTAGCCGCTACCTTGATGCGCAGTTATGGGAATGTCGGAATGTCGTCGTTTAACTTGAATAGTTAAATGACGGCAATGGGATTTGAATGTGATTATAATAGATGAATGATTCTTGGTTCTTAAGAGAAACAAACCTTGAGAAAGTATTTGGGATGACAATAGCTGACAGCACCTCAGCGATGGCAGATACCAGTATCACGATACTTCCTTGAAAAATTGTGTTGTTTGTGACGATGTGAAGAGGATAAGTGACAATAGGTTAAAGTTGATAAAGTTGATAAAGTCGGTGTTTTTATGGAATTGAACAATGAACGACCTATTGCAGGTGATTCAGATGTCAGGTGCAGTGGTGGGGCAATATACTTATCTAATCTAAACTCTATTTAGTTTCCCACCAATCAAAAGACCCGCAGAGCCCGCTCGATTAAGTAATCTACTGCCTGTTCCTGCTGTTTGCGCTGTTCGCAGCTTCCAAGTTAGAACTTAGCAGGTACTAGGCAGGCAGGCGCAGGTACCTGGGTACTCTACATACAGTGCTAGCGGTTTACATCATTCTTTGACTTTCAACACTTCACTCGTCCAACACAAACCGCGTTCTTTCAACTCTCAAACCTCCCAACTCTTCAACCGCATCCAACAATCTGCATCGTACCGACCTGTAGATATAATACCAATCGAGAAACCTTAATTACTATCGATACCTGCATTTCAAAATTGTCTAGCATCCTCGAATATCATCCCGAATATTGTCGGGCGCGTCCATCAAGATGGCCACCCCTCGGGTCAAGGCCGAGCCGAAGGTCAAGCCTGATCCTGCAGTCAAATCAGAACTCGACGATGCCACTTCGCCCTCATCCACTTCCTCCGAAGACATCTACGAAGATGCCGGGGACCTCGAATTCTTTGATCCCGAGAACATGAGCGATGCTTCGGTTTACCTAGCCCACGTGCCTAAGTACCTGTACGATGCCTGGAAAGCTCTTGACGAGGACACCGAGAGGCAAATCGGAACAGTCCGTTCGTGGGAAGAGAAAGGTCCCAACGGCGAGGTTAAGGTAGGTCGCCAATTGCCATCGCGCAATATATAACTATAATAATGCTGACACATTTTTCGTAGCAACGCATGGCAGTCTTGCTAGACCACAGTCTTGCGCCTCACCAACAGCTTCCCAAGGAATACAACCTAGATATCAAAGACATGAATCTGACCAACACCTTTCTCTTTACCGAGCAAGATCTTCCAGGATTCAAGTCCAAGGCACGACAGGCTCCCAGCGACATCCCCTCGTTCCTTCGCCCAAAGAGAGAACGTAGCGATGATGAGAGGGAGAAGGATGAGGAGGAGAAGAAGCGCGGTCGCAAGAAGAAAATCCACTACCGGAAGGCTATTCCCAGTTAGTAACGCCTGTGCTTCTTACTACTACATACGATATCACTAACAAGACACAGAGAAGACAATCCTCCGGGGCAGATTCCGTCACGAGCTGAACTGCCAGCCCGTCTGGACGCCAGAGACTAGACATTGGCTCAGCATTCGCAACACCGACGCTATGAAGCCCAGAGCAACCACCACACTCACCTCTTCCGCCAGACCTACCAACCTAATCCAGGCCGGCGCGCACGTCTCGAACGACAAGTTCAGCAACTTTGTTGTAAGTGTCGCGTCGATTCTCATGTTTACTTTCCGGTTCTCTAACTTTTTTTTCCCTAGCGTTCGGCCCCCGAAGTCAAGAAGGGTGGCAAGAAGCCGAGAGTGGAGAAGGCCGCTCGTCTACCCGAGAGCGTACTACGCGACAAGATTTTTCAGTGCTTCGAGCGCTACAACTACTGGTCCATGCGAGCTTTCCGAACCGAACTCAAACAGCCCGAGGCGTGGCTCCGAGAGAATCTGGACAAGGTTGCCATCCTGCACAAGACTGGGACATTCGCCAACTGCTGGGAACTCAACGGGGATTACAGAGGAGTGGTCGACATCTTCAAGGCCGACGGTGTGGCGCCTGACCTCGCCCCCAATGGTGAAGACGAGGGAGACGTGTCTGAATCTGACGCGGAAATGGAGGATGTTATTCCAGCTTAATTTGAGAACGAGAGTAGCAATCTGCCGAGGGCAGCGCCAGCTGTCAGACCCGGTACACGGTAGTATACAGAAAAGGAGTTAGGGCGTCTTTCACAAATGCATAGATGAGGCGATTTTCCTTGTACCATAGATGATACCCTCGGCGTCACAACCAGGTCTGAGGTTTGCTGGCGGTCGCTTGCAGAGGTTTAAGTTAGCATAATCGCTTCTATGCAAGGATTTTTTACAGAGCTCTATAGATGAGTTCGTATCATGACTTCCACTGGTTTATAATGCGAACTATTGATGCTTGGGTACACAGTAGTTTGTGAGGTTATTCATTCTGACGTATGCGGCGCTTATATGTCCAGGGATGCACTCAGGTCTTGGCAGCAGACTTACCGAGCCACGGAGATAAATCTGTCCCTACACCTCCGCCGGGATCGTATGCACTAGATACCTTACGATGATCAATAAATTAAGCAAAGTTTCTTAAATCCTACCAATTACTATATTCAGATTTATGTCATAACCCCCTTTTAGTACCGGTCACATGGGTCTCGTCACTATGTCTCAAAGCTAATCCCCGCAAATTGTCACATTGCACCACACGAGCCTTTCCCCTTTTCTCCTTTTCTCCACTCTCCTCCACCGTCTTATGTAAGCCTCCTCTCTACACAGTAACCACAACTCCCACAAAACTACTTCGCAATGAGCATCTTCCTGGACTTCGACGGCACGATCACGGCCCAAGATACTATTAATCACCTCGCCAACTTCGCGCTGGGGGTCCGCGCATCGGAGGGCCATGATCTGAAGCAGCAGTGGGCGCAGGTCGTCAAGTCGTACGTTGATGACCACGGCGCGCACGTTGCGTCGTATAACCCGCAGCCGGATGATCGGAGCTTGCCCGAGCATGAGATCGAGTTTTTGAGGGATCTGAAGACCGTGGAGACGAGGTCGCTCGGACGCATTAATCATTGCGCGCTTTTCCGCGGGATCACCCCGGACACGTTTAGGGAGGTCGGAAAGGGGCTTGTGAGGGAGGGCAAGGTGAAGCTTAGAGATGGGTTTGCGAGGTTTGTGGAGGAGAGACGGAGAGAGGGGTGGAGGGTTTGGGTGTTGAGTGTCAATTGGAGCTCGGCGTTTATTGCTGGCGCGTGTGGTGAGTTGGAGGGCGTCGAGGTTATTGCGAATGATATAAGGGAGAATGGGTCGATTGGCGGACTTAAGGTACTGAATGGTGATGGTGCTGGGGAACAGAGGATCATGACGAACTCGCGCGATAAGTTGGATGCCATGGAGACCGTAATTAAGGCAGAAGGGCTGTCCGCGAAACCATCGGTTTACTTCGGTGATTCGACGACAGATCTAGAGTGTCTACTTGTTGCAGATCGGGGGTTCGTCATTTCGGATAAAGAGGATTCGTCGCTATTGGAGACGCTCAGGAGAATAGGAAAGGAGGTTCCTCATATACGAGATCTTGATCAGAGTACGGCGGGTAAGCTTGCGTGGACTTCGAACTTTGAGGATATACCAGGGAACAAGTTTGTTCTTAGTTGACCCGATCAAGAGTGAAGTGGAAGGCAGGACAACTGCTCCCTGTGTATCATAATATGATGGTTTAGCTAAGATTGATGCGCATAATGGACAATAATAGTAAATATTGCTGAGGGTTTGACGGTAGTGGGAAAGGTAAAGGCATGTTTGCTAAGCACCTAAGTAACTCGTCGCCGCACCTCGTCACCGACCTCCCTAGCCGCGGTGTCTACAGTCATAAGTCCTGCAGCCCCGCCACGTCATTGGTCAATTCAACAAACACCTACTTCCAAGTGAAGGTTAAATAGCCAAATATTGTGTGCACCTTCCATCGGCGCATCCTAACATCTTGACCTTACCATTCGGTTGGTCTTGGTGTGTGTTTGCACAGACACCTTCTCGTTCCTGTCTGACAACTGCTCTGCAACGGGTGGTTTAGGGTTCGAGTCCCAACGAGTGAATATACCTTGGGCCCTTGAAAAGGGATAGGCAAAGAAATACCTAATAGCGGGGGCGCAGTAGCTAGGAGCCGATCAACAGATCCTAGGCTGGGCCTTAAAGAAGTAATTCTTTTTGCTTTTTAATGTTTCTCATTTATTGCAGCCTTCATCAAGATGAAGGCATACGGTCCGATATCTGATGCTTCATTAAATCGTCTGCTATCTTAACGGTGCATCAATGTAACAACTAGATACTGCAGAGAAGTCACCATTGCATTGATTGTACAATTTTAAGCCAGTAGCAAATGAATTTTATTTGTTCCTCTGGCACTGAGATTTGAAGATGATAGCCAGCAGCAATTCAAGCATAACTTCGTGATATCATGTAAAATACCCCTTTAAAAATCATTCCCTGTTATCTTAGTTAAGCTAAAGCGCCTAAGGCACAGGCAGGCCTCACGTGGAAGACAGCAAATATTCTGAAGGGGCTTGACGATAGCAGAAAAGGTGAAGGTACCTTACCCGTCACCATATACATTGGCAATTATTGTATCATCTCGTGGTTTGGACACCTCAATTATTTTTACACTAGTACATATATCAATAGATGATGGCCCCTGAAGTGAGGTCTAGCCTAGATTTCGATCCCGATAATGGCATTGAAAAAGGGAGAGAAACAAATACCTAATATGTAGTTAGGACCTAGCTAGATTCAAGATCCTAGGTCTGAGGAGACGTTTGGGAATGGCGTATCTTTTAGCAATAGAATCATGTGCATGATTTTACACAATACTTGAAAGCTAATATAGTACCTAGAAATGATGATGTATTTAACGCCGCGGAGGCAGCAGCTAGCTAGGCTAAACTACCTACGAGTATATCTCGCCTTTAGGGCGTTTGGAGTACTTCAGAAGGGCAGAGCCGAAGTGTCGCCTGACAAAGGAAAATAGTACCTAGAAAGAATACTAGGTTGGCCAATATGTAATACTTCCGATTTCAACGTCAGTTAACTTCTTAAACCAACTGTACATGATCTATACATTCATATTCATATGGATGTTACCCTTGCCAAACTTTAGTTAGCTACCGGTATGTATTAGGGATCCATACCATAATGACCTTTGATGGATGTTTATTATATGCTAATGCTACCCAGGTACTTCCTATGTACTGTGTAAGGTTGCGTTACATACCTAGGTAGGTACCCATTGGCACCTAACACTGTAAGCTGACTTTAATTTGGGTCCATTGACAGGTACCCTCCCACAGCTTTACCATAGAATGTATACCTAAATGCACAGCATACCTATATATTTGATAGACAATCCAAGTAGGACTGCTGCCCCCCTTTCTCTTCTCATCTTCTTTGTCCCTCTTGTCCTAGTTGTCCTAGTTGCAATTTTATTGATACTCCATTCTCAGCCTTGAGAAGCTTCCTGAGACCCCCGAAACAGGATGTCACTCACTGAGTCGCTTCCGAGGCCGCTTTCAGGCAGTGACGGCATTTCGACATACGTGAACCAAGGATCTGGATCTTCGAACCAGACACAGTACGCGAAATAATGTCTCAAAATTTTTGAGCCACGCTGACCTAGGTCCCTTGCAGTAACTACCTCTTACCTGAAGGACAAGAAGACCGCATTGCTCAATTTCTAGGGGACAAGGAATCATTTCAAATAATTCCGGTCTTGTCAGAAAGAAACAGAATCAGCGGGATACGAAACCAGATTGATGATATAGACAAACATCACCTCGGCACCTCGCCAACCATCATCTTGAGTCCCCCTGCTCCATCAATATCCCCAACTACCGCCGAGAATGCACGTACGTATCGAGAATTAGTTGCAGATCCGAATGAATTCGCCCATCATTGGGAGAACCTTGCACCCGACCTGATAAAATCAATTTCTGAGCATTCAGATGTATCAACTGTCAACGTATTTCAGACGGCGTTGAGGGACAAGAAAGAGTTGATATTCTTATCTAGGTCAAGCTTAACTAGTTCTCGAAAGAATGCGCTCCGGGATATCATCTTAAGAGGATTACCGAGATCTTTCCAGAGTACTCTAGACTTCCATTTTGCCATTGGTACCGTGGTAGCTGCCCAGGAAGAACAACATGATTACTTCTGTAAAGCAAAGAACCCCTCTTGGCACCGAAAGCCGATGATGGGAGATTCTGTGGGTATCGAGTGTGACCACTGCGATGAATATGAACGGGGTAGTGGAACTCTTGGATTGCTCCTTGAGGTTGACGGACTTGGATATTGGGTGGTAAACAACCATCTCCTGCCTGAACCGATCAAGGACCCGAGTGGCCACGAAATTAAACTTCATCAGCCATCGATCCCAGACTATGACGACCAGTATGGGGAAAATCCCAATCCAGGCTTCAACGAGCTTGGAACCTTTGCGTTATCGTCTGGGGAGCTATTCAAGACGGCGCGAAAGTCCCTAGATCCATTCAAGTTTGCCGACGGTGTTCCACGTTCACATTATGTCGTTACGGACTGGGCTGCCTTTCGGGCCCAGAGGGTGCAAGATAACCAGATGAGGATCATGGACAAAGAGGATGCTGATGATAATTACATCCGCTCCGGCTCTGTTGTCATCCCCGGACAGAAAGTGAGGGTTTCCGGTAGAACTAGTGGTTTGACCGAAGCTTTCATCTCCCTTGTCCCCTCTATTGTTTACGGTCACAATAAGAATGTGAAATCCAGGGATGATGGGAACTTTCTCGTTGTGCGTGGCAATGGCACTGGGGTGCCAACGCGAGAGTGGACCATCTGTCATGATACAGCAGATACCGAAACAAAATACGAAGGGCAAGCGTACAACGATTTTAAAGAAAGCGGCGCTGGCATCCCTGGAGATTCTGGTGCTCCCGTCGTTGACGTGAAGAGCAAAGAGTATTACGGCATGGTGTGGGGTCGAAACGAGTATTCAGTGAACTACATTGTCGATGAAAATGACTCTGTCAAAGGCATTGTCCATATTCCTCGCATCTCTTACTTCACTACGTACCATGATCTCTGCGACGACATTCACGAGAAAATGGGCTCCAAAACCCGCCCAAAGCTTCCAAATATCCTAGAACGCCGCCGCCCATCTGTCATCGGCTTACCACGACGTTCGAGCGCGTTCACGGGTTCTAGGTCCAAACGATCGATGTCAGAATCGATTAGAAAGATGCTCGCTGCTACTACTTCACCAGCAAGCAACGTACCCCATGTTCCCGTATCGCTTCCTATCTCTGTTATCTAGTACGTGATCAATGTGAGATGAATTTGGCATTGCCAATCTCACTATTGTCCGGCTAAAGTTTCTTGGATTGTCTTAGGGCCATGGAGGATTCTTTCAATATCAATTCATCCATATTGACAGACCAAGCGCTTTGGAACGACCTCTGTCGCAGTGAATGAACGAATTCGGAAATAGCTCGACAACATCACAAGCCTAAGAAAACAGATAAAGCGACACCACATCTTCTGGTTTTAATAAACCATGGTTAAGGTTCTCTTATACCTTTTGCTTGATTCAGATCGTCGGCATATCGGATTTTCAAGTCTGATACTTTCCCACACTACCACGGGAAATACCAAGGCCGCGCTATCTCTGAGTGTACAGTATACTCTGATAACCTCGGCGAGGAAGGTTGCTTCTAAGCTTCTGGTTTGATGGCGGGGTTGACGACAGAAATGATACCGACGATAATGCCAATATCGACCCAGACCAAGCTGGGATAGTCAAGCCGCGCCCGGGAAAGACTGGAGACTGTTCAACATAAGTTTGTGGCTTTTGAATGTCGTGGGAGGCCAGCAAGGTCGGTGAAGGAGTGGTTTCACGAGAATGACGATTTGAATTTAGTGTTTCTGGTTCACGTCTCTTTGATAATTTTTATTTGCTGAGCTGTTTTGGGTGTTGTTTTCTTTATTTTATCTACTTACCTCCTACTTAGGCAGGTAACTATGAAAATTCTCCCAAGAAATAATTTCCTAATACCGGTATTCTAGAGCTAACACGCTGAATTTTGAAGTATTGGCATAATAATATTTATTGGATCTGTGTGAAACACGAAATAGGGGTCGAGTTTGGAATGCAAATGGTGTTAAAATGTCTAGATCCCCATCGTACTTAGGGGGTTGTCAATCCCTTTTCTCAAAGTCCCAGCTGCGAATCTGTCACCCAGTGGCCGCCTGCAGAGCACCTGTAGCCTCCCTCCTGTTTAATCCATTGGAAGCCTGCAGGACAGATCCCCATACTCCTCAACTTAACCTGGGCCTGTTTCTCTCTCATCATCGCCTCCATCTTCTCCTTTCTCTTCCGATCCTCGATATCCTTTAGTCTTCTTGCTTCCTCCAACTTCCTTAGCTCCTCCCGTCTCTTCGCCTCATCCCTCTCACGCTTAAGGGCTTCTTCTTTTTCTTTGATTTTCCGCTCTAGCTCCGCAGCCTTCCGTTGCGATTCGATGAGCTCTTGTCGACGTTTCTCCGCGGCGAGCCGATCGAGTTGGAGTTGCTGCCACACCGCGTCCGACACCCCTGCATCTCTGATAGAAACCTGGTTGCCTGCTGGGTTCTCCGGGCCGTCCTTATCCTTGGGTGGCTCTTCCTCCTTTTCTTCCGGAGGGGCCGTCTCCGTCTCAATAGAAGTAGATACTTGAGGTGGTGGCGGCGGCTCTTCAAAAGCCTTCTGCAGCTGAATTGGTAGGGGTGGATGTTGCATAGGGTTGAAAGAGGAAGTAGCAGCAGCACGATCCGTTCGTTCCTTGATCATGGCCTCGACAACCTGTATGACGAGCTCCTCGGGCACAGCCCGGTTTGGATTAGGTGTCTTCGACTTCATGATCTTGGAGAAGACAGACCTTGCCAGTGTCTGTACATCGCGGGCATTACCCCATGATGGGGTCTGTGAGAGTGTTTTGAACAGATCCAAGAGCTTGCTGTCTAAGGTAGTTGACTCTTCTAGGGCCTTTATGTCAAGCTGCTTCTTCTGGAGACACTGTAGAAGGAGGTCGCGACAATGACGTGGAGGAAGGCCAGAGAAAACTACAGTTTCTGGGAACCTGCTAGTTAAACCTGGGTTCTGGTTCATCAATCGATTGATATCGTTGTCATAACCAGCGAGAACTAAAGTGCTTAATCAGCAAATGTTACATTGAGGGGGTAGGCAATCTTGGAATACTTACTGACGACCAGTTTATTCTGATACTTCTCTTTAGTTAGGCAGTCAACAATCTCATCCATAGCCTCCTTAGCGAAGTGGCCTTCAGCAAGCCTATACGCCTCATCGACAAAGAGAACTCTCCCAAGAGCATCGTCGAACTTCTTCTGCACCTTAGGGCCGGTCTGCCCTACGTACTGGCCGATCAGATCAGTGGCGGAGCACTCAATAACGGCCGCCTCTGCAAGGAATCCCATATCGTAGTAAACCTTGCCCATCTTCTTGGCTGTTGTGGTCTTTCCAGTTCCTATGAAGCGTTAGCATTGATTATGTAAGTCATCGCTTATGTAATAATTCTTACCTGGTGGTCCACGGAAGAGAAATCCGAAGGGGATTTGCGTGACCGGGTCCATATCCATGGCCTTCATGTTCTTCGCAACTTGCTGGTACCCTTCCAATTGTTCTACGATATCGTCGCATCCGATAACATCCTTGAACAGCATGCGGATGTTGGTGGCAGCGCGCTCGCCTCGGTCAAACTCGGGATCGATATCCTCTGGCTCTAGTAAGTCCTGGTTTCCGTTCCCGCCGAACTTAGACAAGCGTCTCTGTTGTCGCTCCTTGGCCTGGTCGAGAATAATGTCGACTTCACCTGCGTTGCCGAAGTTGGGCTTGTTACGAGCGCGGCGGAGAACTTCAATGACGACCTTCTTTGTGGCCTCTCCAGCCTTGAATCCTTGTTGTTTGAGCTTTAGGTCTAAGATCTGCCGAAGTTCGCCGTCGTTGTAGTCTTCGAAGTTGAAGCCAGACGAGACAGGGAATCGTCTCGTTAACCCTGGATTGACTTTCTGGAACATGTCTTCCATCTGCTCCTTATACCCTAGTAGCAACACGCATCTGTCTTCGAGGGCGGTACTCTGCACTTCGGCGACGATAGTGTCGATGACAGCTGCCTTGTACGGGTCGCTCGTGCCTCCAGAATTCGAACCTCCGCTCGCAAGCATGTAAGCTTCGTCGATTATGAGGACCTTGCCTTTGGTAGAGTCAAGAATGGCTTTCGTGTTCTTCTCGGATTGTCCAAGGGCGCCGCCGACGAAGTCAGCTGGGTTCTTGATGATGACCTCGCCATTAGATAGAAGACCCAAAGCCTTTAGAATTCCGCCGTAGAGTTTCGCAACTGTTGTCTTGCCCGTACCGGGGTTGCCGACAAATACCTTGTTTAGAGAACATTCGACCAACGGTTGCTCTTTTAGTTCGCGTTCATAGTTTGTCTGAAGTCGATTCATGAGGGCCTTGACTGCTTGCTTGACTGACTGCAGCCCGATCATACTGTTCAATTTCAACCAATCCTTGTTGTTTGCGAATGTCTGACTTGGCGGCGGTCCAATGAGGTCGATCTTTTGAAGTAGCATGTCATCCGGGAGGTTACCCTTTCTTCGTTCATCGTGAAGGCGATTGGCCTGTCTTCCAAGGACAATTGACAAGACATTCTCGACCTCTCGGGCATTACCGAACCCTTCCTTACCCCGGCCTCGACCAATGCGACGTGTCAGAATCCGCATATAGAGTCCCGTGGTCCCGCGCTCAACCTTCATGCGACCGTCGAACTTCTTATCGAGTTGGTAATTGAGAATCTTCAGAAGTTCCTTGTCTTCGTAGTCGTCGAAATTCAGTTGAATAGGAATTCGACTAGGGATACCTGGATTGTGCGCGAAGAACCCCTCCATCTGCTTTCGGTAACCGGCGAACACAAATACGACTTTCCCCCTGAGGTTCTCAATCTCCGCTAAGAGGAAGTCAAGTACCTGTGTACCGCCAAAAGAACCGCTCGACACGATCTGGTACGCTTCGTCTAGGAAGAAAACACCGCCACCCTTGTTGAGGATCTCATCTATCAGAGTCTGACAGCCCTTCACACCGTCATTGGCTAATCGTGAGCCAGTCGTTTCCTCGAAGTGGTCACCGGGAATTGCACCGACGGAAGAGAGGAACTTGGCATATAGTCTGGCTACAGTAGTCTTCCCTTTATGGCTATTAGTACTTGATTTGGATTGAACTTGTTGGGAAATTGCTTACCTGTTCCCGGATTACCGAGTAAAGCGGCCCCGAATCTCTCGTTCTTGATATCCATTTGTTGGCGAAGGGCAGTATCAATCCTTGCCTTTATGGTGAGGAACTCTTTCTTCACGCTCTCTAAACCGATCATTTTGCATAGGGAGTCGAGAGCTGGGTTCGAGGCGTTCTCATAATCTTTCTGATGTTGCCAATCTGCTTCAGCAGGGGACGGCTGTTCGGCGGTAGGCTCCTGGTCACTCTCATCGCTGGCTTCGGACACATTATCGTCGTTCGTTGGGTCCGGCTCTTGCTTGGTCTCCGTCGGTTCCTGGGCTGGCTTCTGGGTCGGCTCTTGGCTAGAAGCCTCCTTGGAAGGCGTGCTTGTAGATTGCTTACTATCCTCTTGTTTGGCGTCGGGCTTGTTGACTGGTTGGCGTGCAGGCTTTTTGTCTTTCTTCGGACTCAGAATGCTGCTTAGAGGCTTATTGGCTTGTTCTGTCAACTCGGCAAGCTCGGCCCGTTGCTGCTGAAGAGTTTGTTCTCTCTTCCTCTCCTCCAAGGCATCTTGCACTCTTTTCCTCTGTGCAGCAATATCATCTTGGATAGCTTTTAGCTGTTTGGCGTACGCCGCTTGTTTCGCTTGACGTTCCTGCTCGAGTTCCTTGTCTCGGCGAGCCTTTCGGACTTGCTCTTCCTTCTCTCGGCGGCAGATCTGGCAGGCGGGTGGATTCTTATCTACACAGTTCCAAACCAGCTTGTGTCTCTGAGAACATACATCAGTCATGACGGCCAAGCAGGGCATCTTCGAATGGTCCACTCGGATATGACACCTCATCGTGCACGTGTGCTTGCCACATGATAGAATTTCGTTACACGGTAACGTACACCCTCCATCTGGACAGAGTAAATCGAAGTCATCGATTGAACGGATCATGTGCTTCGTCTCCGGGTGTTTCTCGCATTTAAGAGGGAATCCATCATGAATCTTCCCACCCGCCTTCAATTGATCGAAGAGGCGAGTCCATTCTTCACTCCCCTTCTTGGCATTCATGAATGTATTCGCATTGCCGATCATGATCAGTGAGTTCCTCGCTCGCGAAATAAGCACATTCAGTCGTTCCGGAGCGTTCATAAATCCAATATCACCCTCCTCATTGCTACGTGTCAATGAAGCAACGACGATGTCGCTTTCCTCTCCCTGATAATTGTCAATTGTGGAGAGGCGGATTGGGTTCTTATTAACCCTCGCACTTTCCGCTGGTATGATACCAGCCTGAACCAGATCGTGAGAGTCGAGGTCGCTTAAAATCGGATCATGATCCTTGCTCAGAAGATTTCGCAACAACGAGAGTTGACCCTATTGTAAATTAGCGATCTAGGTAGAGATAGACCTGTACTTATTTAAGTGCGACTTACAAGGTAAGGGGTAAGTATCACCAGATCCGAAGTCCTATAATTCTGTTGACCCAGGTAGCGGACACACTTCAAAACTAGTTCAGCCTCGAAAATGTTCTGCTTGCTCGAAGCGGCCCCTTGGTCGAGCTTGTCCGCGAGGCCATCGTATTTAAGTTCTGGATAGTGATGATTAAAGAAAACGATATCATCCTGGAATCCTAGGAGGTGTGGTCGATTCTCAGTACTCTTGGCATCTTGCAAGTCAGGATAATTGTGTCTTATCAGTGCCGATATCTCGGGTCTCATTCTGTGCTGATTGAGTAGCGTGCAGTGAGGCCTTCCCTGAAGAATGAGCCTTTCCAGCAAGGAGCGATTGAGGTCATATCCGTGTCCAGCTTCTACAGTAAGCTTGTAATTTTTCACTTTCGGTCGAAGTTGCTTGTGATCTCCGATCTGAATGAGTTGCTTTGTGCTGGGTCCCATAGCCGCAAGAATATCTGTAACATGTGAACCTAGTGATTAGCGAGGCTTCAAGAGACCGGGGTTTAGTTCAAAGAAAACACCCCTTAGGTATACTCACGGCTTTCCAGAATCTCTCCTGCCTCTTCAACAATGATTATACCGGGATCAGCAGCTTGTATCTCCTGGGCAGACATAGAAGCAGCTGTTGTGGTGCAACAGATAATCCTTTTGCTTTTAAGCAGTGCCTCTGTCTTCGACTTTTGCAGGCTGCGGAAAGTCTTTTGGGTCGTGTTAAATTCTGTAATGTCACCCACAAGAGTGGTAATAGTTTCTTGTCGTATCTCTTGCTCCCACTGGCGAACTTTGGCAATCCGATCTTTTTTGTTTATGCGCCATACGTCGGCACTTTCGGATTCTAACTTATCCCTAAGAGAACCAGGCCCCTTCCCAGATATCCAGCGGTTATAGAGATAGTCAGTTTTCATTTTACCTCCCTTCTTCCCAACTAGAACTTCACCGTCTTCTGCTGTAGGTATTTCGAATGCATCGTAGAAGCGACTGTCCGTCTCCGAAAACTCTAGATATTCTAGCAGCTGAGGAACCGTAATTTTATTTTGACGGTAGGCATCGAAACCTTCGTCCACCTTCTCTACCAGGGTGTCTAATTTCGCTTTCTGGGCATCAATCAACTCGCGCCGGGTCCTCGTCCTTCTAGAGTCCACTGTCTGCCATCCCGCCATGAGATGCTTGGTTCTAATAGTAGATTTTGATCCTAGTCGAACGATATGATTGTCGTCAATTCCGATATCCATTAAATCTTCGATAAATTGATCGAGAGCATGGTTGGTATATGACATAACAAGCATCGTCTCTTTTGTGTGGTCGAGTAGAATCTTAGCTAAAAGGCTCCCCACTAGAGACTTCCCAGTTCCTGTAGCAATGTTCAGTGTCTGCTAGCATCGAAATACTTCTTGATGTGTATATGCACATACCTGGAGGGCCTTGGATCTGGCATGTTTGGTACTTCAAGCCGTATATTAGGGCCTTGACCTGTGAGGGATCTAGATTAATCCGTTTAATCGTACCGAGCAGATCTTTTAAGTCGGTCTGAGTAACGAGAGATGATTCGAGGGCATTAATCATATCGACTGGTTGTATCTCCGATTCCTTTGAATCTTCGGTATGAACAAGAATGTCATGGCTCAGCTCGATATCGGTTTTTCGCTTCAATCTTTCCAATATTGGTTCGTACGCGAATATAGGGGTAGATGCAAGTAGAAATTCTACCGTTCCTTCTCGCAGAGTAGATAGAACTTCACTCAAAACGTCGGTCCCTATAATTTGCAAGCATAGACGCGGGGGCTGAAGAGACAGCATATCTTCGTTCCTATCAAGGGTTGCAAATGCTAGGAGGGTGTCGTTTTTCATTAGACATCCAAAGCTCTGATGTTTCAAGAACGTTGGTTTCTTTTTCAGTGCATCCTTCCTCTGTTCAATGGTCTTAGTAGGCATTCCCAGTATATCCTCATTACATCTGAATATTAAGGTAAATGGTCGTTCATTCTCCATGGCTTGCTTGTCAAGGAGCTCCAGGGATAAATTTCGAATGATCATGTTTCTCCAGCCTCCCTTTCTACTCCCACTTCTCGTGCGTTTGATGTCTTCTCGTATCTCAGCAAGCATATCTTCTCTTAAGAGGCGAAACTGGTTGTCTAGGTGACTAAAGGATCGTTCTTCATTTGCCAAAGCGAATATCGTAGAAGCTTGTAGGTAGAAAGGTCTCTCAGCACACTGTAGCTCGGCACGTGTAGGAAGAATTGAAACATCATGGTAATTAGCGAAGTCATTATCATGACGCCCGCCCGGGTTGAAGTCGTCAACTTGGTTAGGTGCCACAGGTTGCGAGTGTTGTATCAAAGCCTGGATCTGCTGGAATAGGGCTTTGGCTGCTGGGGAGCTTGACTTGGAGAGAGAGTCGTCTTGCAAAAGCGATTCCGCTGTTTGCCGAAAGGCTGATGATCGTGGTTGTGGTAGTAGTACTAGTTGTAGCAGCAGCCAAGCAAACCCTTCGACAGCTTGAGCTTCAAGCTGTTGTGTTCGCACGTGTTCAACTAGAGTATTCCAGAATAATGGTGGGTCAACCATAACCATGAGCACTTGGTTCAAGAGCTCCCCATCGCCTACCCTCTTGAGAGTAGGGTCCTTGAGGAACCCCAAGAAATTTGATGCGGATGTGTTCAGGAATTGGACCGAGGTCCCAAAAGCGAGAGATTTGTGAAGGGCATCTTGACCACATTTCGATGTAGCCAATCTTTCAATGCAGTCCGCCTTGTCGGCTCTGCTTACGATAGCTTCAAGGAATCTCTGGGCTTCTTGAAGCTTGCCGATGGTTTGCTTTCCTTCGAGGATGCTGTAGAAAATTCTGTTGAGCTGTCGAGCTCGAAAATCCGCCGACGCCATCGTGAAGTGTGTGACGTCGAAAAGTTTCGATGATCGAAATTTGGTGAACTCAGGTAATGCGATTACAGGCAAGATAATTATCCCACATGTGTAACCTTAGGGACGTGGGGAGATAATACCCAACGGATAGCTGTGAGATTTCACTGGCCAAAGTGTATAGGTACGTGGGTGGGTGGCATGTACCGATAGAGGTGCATACATATGTAAGTCTTGGCCGAACATATGATAATGTAGCAGTACTTAATGCTAGGCAGGGAACTCGCATATTGGATATCTCGCAAATGCGTACTGACATGGGCGACATGGGCTGAGCTGTTCCACACAGGCAGACAAAGTTGGCAGAAGAAGCAGGCTGAGGAATCAGGCAGACAGGTTCGAACGGAATTCTCTGGAGTTACTTGATGCCAACACAATTAATAGTCACAGTGACCACAATAGCCGCAGTCAAGGCCGCAAGCCGTGTAATCCACCGAGAAATCATCATCCTCCGATTCGCTAGACCCTTCATTTCGAGATGAGAAGCTAGGATAAGTGTCGTCCTCTTCATCACTTGAATGAGACTCGTCACTTTTGCCTGTCTCATTACAGCCCCTGACCCACATATCCTTCCAGTCATCAGGAAGTACTTCCCGAGGTGTTCCAAATTGCTCCCTCAATTCTAAGGATCCGGAGCCTGTTCGACAAAGCTCAAGTTTTACATTACCTGCTCGTTTGACCTCAACAATTAGCTGTCGTAGAACAGAGGCAAATTTACGGAGCTCTGATTCGTGTGAGGATTCCCATTCGTGCATATCTTGTTGGACGTTTTTGTTCTGAACGTCCTCGAAGACCCCTTTGACGTGATATCCAACAATAAAATTTGGAATCTGCCTAATCCACAGCCTTGGTAAATGCTCGCCCAAATTGATCTCCTGTCCATTCAATCGAGACCTTGTCTTGATCTCAATGATCGAGTGCTGCGGTACAATCGCTCCGTCGGACTTGACAGCGATTGAATCGGAGACTGGGGTTTGTCTGACGTTCAGGGTCCACGATTCATCGGTCGCAACGGGTTCATCTCCAGTATTCCCTAAATATCCGTCACACTCATATCGAACTAGACATTTCAGACCGCCGAAGGAATAGGAGATTATACGTTGATGAGACTTGATTTCTCTTAACTCAGGTTGGTTAGATGTGAATTTGTCGAGGAACGTCATTCCATATCCACGAACATCAGGTATCTCTTCATCTCGGTTATTATTGATCAGAAATAGCGTGTTCCCGATCATTTCAACATCGAATCGAAATGACGAGTCAACTGATCGAACGAAGCGGAGAATATTTCCCAAGGAGCTAGCACAGCCCATGATATTGACATTGTCTGAGGCGAATTCCTCATTTAAGGCAAATAGGGACTGTACAGAGGGCTGCATAGGATGCGCGGGGAACCGTAGTCCGTTCTGATCTCGATAATACTTGCCAGAGTCCCTTGGAAGCTGAGAAGGTAGCTGTGGCGGCTCCCATAATCCTGGCTGGCCTAGTCGCCAATTTAGTAATGAAATGGTTGTTATCTGTGACGACTAACCTGGAACGATGATTCTAGGCGGACTAGAACTATCCAGAGAGTAAGATGCGGCATATTTGCAATTAGTGATCCTTGCATCTTCCTTCTGAACACCGTGACTTGAAATATCGCTCAAAGCCATCGTTGTGATGAGGCGACCAAGAGGAGCATCAGGTACAATTTCCTTTTGCTCAGTTCCTCTATTCTCGGTCATATTTGGCTCACGCCAATTATTCGACCGTAGACCAAAGCCGCGTCCCCGTCCCCGTCCTCGTCCTCGTGGTTGTCCATAGCCTCGGCCCCTATCTTGGGAGTGAATTGAAGCCCTTCCGCGATACATCTTGCTTACGTTGAGGTGACTGTAGCTTGAGGTTGTCAATTGATGAGTATCCCCTATTTGAGGGGCTTGCACAACATATAAAGTACTGTCTACTTCAATTGTTTAGGCAGCAAGATAAGCCACTACAAACGGCCCGAGACCATTGGCCATGACCATCCAATACATTGTTGGCGATATGCATCTTTCCGTTGCACGGGTTGGGGATGACCCTCATCCGGGCAAGGCTGAGAAGTTGTAGTGTTTCACACTTGCATCGGCAGGGCGAAGAATTAAACTTGATATCATTATTGCTACGGGAATTTCTCTCAAGAATTGTAAATTTCACATTGAAACGTGATCGAAAATTGGGTTAGGTTGAATGATTGATTAAGTCGAATCTATATGATAATAGGAGAAATGAGTTGAAGACCGGGGAAATTGAAAGTGTAAACGCTGAACGCGAGGAAACAGGCAGACAGGCGGGTAGCGACCTGCACCTTCCCAGGTATGGTAACTGTGATTTAAGCGGGCGGCCATGGAATAGAGCCAATCGGCAGCTTGCCGCAATACGCCATACGATCGGATAATGCCATGTAATGTACATAGGTACCTACACAGTGTTGTTACTTTTAGGATTTCGCGGTTTACAGTGCGATCCAATTCTCACAACTGAACCTTGAATTGATTTCTTCAGCGACTCTGGCGTTAACTATCTGGGCGATGAGCAAGTTTTTCTTGAAGAAGAGAACATGAAGAATAACTCTAATATATCGCGTCATCTATTTCCCTATCACAATACCCTACTTTGGTAACCCGACCTCCTGGAACTCAGGCAAGGGAAAAGGAAGCCAAGACGAAGAGGTTGGGCAATCCTTGATGCAAGTCATAAGTGCAGGCCCCTCAGTAGCTAGAGACAATACCAGCCCGCCCTTGGAACTTGCAGCGAAGAAGGCGGGGGGAGAGCGGCAACCCCAGACTCCCAAAGGGATGACCGGAAATGGATTCGTACATCTCAATGAATTATCCCTTACTTCCAACCTCACTATCGCTAAAGGTCAAGATGGGTAGTGCTTCATTTACCAGAAGCCAGCCAGTTAACGTAACCTCAGCCGCCGGAAATCCGGCAGGCCTGCGGGAACTATGATAGTGCAGGTAAACGCTAGCCAGTGAGGTCCATTGTCCAAGCGAGGAAAAACGACCCTGGAAGGATACCCTGAAGATCATAAGCGACGAGCTTCTGGATTCTGGAGAGCACCCGTTTGGCTATATATGAACCTATAAGAGGGTACTGGCTAGGGGGCAGATATGTAGAAAGAGAAAAAGAGGCTGTAGTCCAGCCATCCCTAGGAATTCTTTGGGGCTGGCACGGCGGGTCCAGGTGGTTCACAGCGAAGTCTAGGATGATCGCAGAGCGCAACTGTTGAGACATTTGGCCCTAATGCGCGCCCGCGTACCCGCGTACCCGCGTATCTACGCATCGCACAAGGAGCGTTAGTTGGCCACCCACAAGCGATGAAATTGCCGCCTTGTGCCGAAGAGATCGCACTGGTGATTGGAAAACGAGTACACGATGCAGAGAATAGATAGTATGTTTGAACTGTTGGAGATATAGTATTCAAAAAATGCTGGCAAATATTACCGCCGCCCTAACTATGTATCAAGCGCATTCGTGCGCGATAATGGGATATCATATCCAGTAGACCTGCCCCCTCATGCGCCTAACCTGTCCCTTTTTTCCGTAATGCTCTTCCAAAGTACAACTAGAACTCAATTTTGAGATTCATAAATGGTAATAGATAGAAATGAAATGGACGTGTAAATGAATGAATAGAGCACGCGGACTTCACCTCCAGGTGCTGTGGATCTTGCTTCGTCGACTCCTCGTCGACTTGAGGCCGACATCCCCATTTATCATCAGGCTCCTCCACCGACGCCCTATACTACTCCTGTCTTTGCCGAGACTCCGCGCGCAGTCTTGCCAGTCTGTCTTGGAGAGTTTGAGCTTCTCCAAGATAAGCTCGACCAATATCCGGTCGTCTTCTTTGCTCCACAGTTCGCCGTCTGCCTCTACCTCCACTTCTGTGCCTTCTGCTGCAGCCTCTTCTTCCCCATTGGTGGTATGTAAGGTGTGGAAGTCCTTGCGCTCTAGGCCAAGCGGGATTACTTCCGGCGCGATACGAGCGCGCTTTGGTGTGGCGGGTCGAAAGACTGGTACTTCCTCGGTATCCTGGTTCTGGCTTCTGCCGTGTGGGTTGCCGATCTCAAGATCGCTGTCAATGTCGTCGTCGCGACCCATGTCGTCCTCGATTGAGCGACTTCGCTTGTTAACACCCCGAGGGGGCGCCGCAGATCGCTTCACGACCCTCTTGCGCGGGACGGCATCCCCATTAGTGTCCGATTTGCGCGATCGCAGACGCAACTTTAGAGGCGGAAGGGCGGTGTGGGCCATTGGCGGTGTAGGTAGTGGATCTCGATGCGCGTCGACGTGTTCATTCGATGGTGTTGTCGGGGGGACTGTGAGCATAGATTGGAGCGCTCTGCATGAGCTGAAAATGTTTCCGAGAGTGCTGTGCGAGGTTGTCGGGGGGCTGGCGGGGGGCGACGCGAAAAGAGCAGATTGTAGCCTGGTCACAGGCTGATGCGACGAGTCGCACGAAAGTGCCGAAGGCATTAACATCTTTGCGCTTTATTCGAGATGTTCCTTGGAGTTTTTATGTATCGCGTAGTTGCGTGTTGAAGTATAATCCGAAGTGAAAATGTCAACTGTCGTGAAGTCGCGAATGCGACCGCTGTAGACAAATGCGATGCGCGCGCGACAAGTAACAGGGAGCCGTAGACGAAAGTGGTTGCGCAATTTAATTTGAACTGTTTTGAATCGATGATGTGAGGCGTACAAGGTGTTTGCGGTACCAGTATAGCAGAGGCGACTTGAAGCTGTAACGCGGCGGTTGTTGTTGGCGATCAACGGTTGCTATGGAAGATAGATGTGTATGTGTGTAAGGTGTAAGTGGGAGGGTGAGAGCTTTGAGACGGGATGGCTGGAATAATGCGCCTAATAAGACCAGCAGGAAAGAGCAAATCCCCCCCAAGAAAACCCAAAAATGCTCTGCCTGTCTTGCCTAGCAGGGTTGCACGAGCGGACCACATGATACGTACTTGGTACCGTTTTCGGTCTAGAGGTGTAGGAGCCAATAGTGGATCGCTGCACTGACTCCATAGTGAAGAATTACAACTTACAAGGGAGTTACAATTTACAAGATTTACAAGGGAAGTAGCTAGACCTGCTAGACGAACCAGGGGGAAAAGAGGGAAAGACCACTCTATATTTCCACTTTCACCTTTTTAGACTTTAACTGGATAACCCAGGCAGCCCAGGACAACCCTTACACCATGATTCTACAATCTGAGTAATTTTTTATCTCTCTCTCAACTCTTTAGCTCTTCTTGAAGATGGTGTGCCACGAGGACATCTTTGCAAGGGCAGTTAAAGAGCCACTAAACCTGATCTACCCGTCTTGCCCGTCAAGGTCCACTACCCTTCGTCTGTGTTGGGGATAGTCGCACAGCATAGTCTCATTCACAGATCCTCTTTTTGTGCTGATGTAGTGTTACTATACTCTCTTATCTATCTGTCTATCTAGATATTGAAGACAAGACTACTCCGAGTTCGACTTTGCAACCGCCCTTTGCGCCCTCATTCCTAAGGGCGCTTTCTCGAACCTCCGAGTACGCCTTGGGTCTATGAATAAACGGCCGGTCAAGGATGCCAATGGGCGTTGCGCCTCATAAACGCCCATGCGGTGAAACCCTCGATCACCCCAAGAATTAAAGAACCCACTAGGTTAGATATTCTTACGTAGAAGCTGAAAAGCGCAGGAACCATTTTGTGAACATGGCTTCCTCTAGGCTGAAGCACCGGTCATCCTACAATCTATCGCCATCGGGCACCTGCAGAGAAGGATTCGAAACAAGATCTCGAGGGTGTGCACAGGGCTTTCTCGATATTAATGGACCACCGCAGATCCTTTCGCACCGCATAATAATATCATTTATAATGATAGGCTCCTCTATCATAGGGCTCTCCCTACTATGAATTTATTCCCTATATTCGTCTCATCGAGTCGCAATAGAAACAGCACGAGGCCTCAGACCTCCCACACCAAATCTGAATCACCCCTCCTTCACGACTTTCCCCTTGCATATTGATAATGCACCCAGGGCAATGAACATTGAAGAAAATGATTCATGTCGTAATGGATGATGTATCCGTCAGCTGGTTGTCCTTTCGGACAATTTTTCCTGCTTTCGCCTATTGTTGGACAATACACATGATACGCTTTGAACCTTCTCCGGAGTCTTTGCGCAGCCTATCTCAATTAAATATTAAGGGAGATGTTAATGGCTTCAAAATTATCGATGGAACGACTTCAATAGAAGACACATCCTCCCCCACTTGCGAGTCTCTCACAGAGGCAGAATCCTTAATTGGGACATGTAGACGCCAGTGTAAATGATTGGCTTCTCACAGGTAACTTTGCATAAGCTCTGCACGCACTTTGCAAGAAATTCCCCGGTTGGATTCAACCGGTATTTGGCGCGATCGATGGACATCCCGCTCATCTCATTCTCTTTAACTGGCAAGTATCGGCATAATGGAGAAAGTCTGAGCGAATGTGGGAGTGATGTGGGAGCGCCAGAGTGGCCGCAGTCCCGCCATTCCCCTCTTTCTCAGATGGGTGGGCGTAACGCGAAAACGCGAAGACGCGTAAAAGTCGAAGCGCGTTTAATTAGATCCCAGGGATTGACCAATCAATAAGCTCCAAGCTGCAGCCATGTTCGTCATGCATTCTCTGATTGGCCTCTTGATTTCTAGCGCGTTCTGGCCCTCAACGTCCACTCCGATCGGATTTTTTTCAATTTTTCTGTAAGGCTCTGCTTAGCTCACTCACAATTCAAAGATGATAGATGCGTCTCTTTTCATATGAGGGTTGCATTTTCATAGCACGTGTTCTTCTTCATCGCCATTTTAGAGAAAGTATTGCTGACATTCTCACCGATGATGACTGTGTGATAAACTTGATTACATCTTGAACCACAAGAGACAAGTACGTTCCTACCGGTAGGTATACATCATAAGTTGTCTAGACACAACATGAAGATCGATCTAAGGTTCTATTACGTAGTATATCACATCGTTGAGCTCATGTCAAAGTTTCATCGTCAAAGCATGTTTGATCTACCTGTCACTTTTCGGTGACCAATCACCCCAAAGGAATGCTTAAGCTCGAAGAGCTTCACAAAATTAGCAATTCGTCATCATTTACATGTAATTCAAATTCACGAAGTGGGAGGTCGTGCGGTTAATGCTTACAGTGTATATGGGTGTTCGTACTGTATAGTTTATGACACTGTGCTGTATACTGTCCTTGATTCCCCTCGCGGCACGCCAAGTTTCTCACTACCATTTGTTAAACCTCAGCCAGCTAGAAGACAGCACCTACTCACCATTGAAGCAGGCTCTGTCAATATAGGTAGGATTGAACCACTTAAAAAACTAATCTCATTATATATTACGGTCTTCTCGCAATCGAGGGTCTGGTGAACCCTTAGTACGAAATCTTGTATTATATAAATGTCCGGGGACTTCAACACCTATTCTTTTCTGTTTTGTCCGTACGATTGTCTGCCATTTCTGTCTCAGGCCCATCGGAGTTTCGCGCAACCTTGAAGGCCGAGAATTTGGGTATTCGGCAAGAGAAGAGACGATTTTCCCATTCTTCTCCTTAGCATATTCAAGTTCGCCAGACTTATCTAAATCGAGATGTTCTTCCCCCCATTCTTCAGATAGGTCCATACCGTCGATGAGATTGGTGAGGTCAAGATATCGTTGTGTATCAAGAAGACTCTGCGCATAGCAATCAAGCTTAGGAAAGGGAATGTTGTGGCTGCTTCTTTCGAACTTCGAGGGCTCGCAGCAGAGAAAGTATTCGAATGCTGGGATAATGAAGAAAGAGAAGTTGACCCCTTTTAGCGCAAACTGAGGATAAGTGTGTTTTAAAGATCCTATTTGTGGTTGAATCTTGTTCCGAGGCTCATATGTCTCGCTCAATGGTGTCACCGTGAACATTGCCGACGCCTTCTCAAAACAATCTGTTGGTACACAAATCTCCCAGTTCTATTCAAGATTAGTGCGCAGTAATCAATCGTATCTATATGATCAAATACTCACATTCGGGACCATACGAGCGCCATAATATACTAAAGCATAACCCCCCACGATGCAACATGGTATGTTTGCAGCCTCAAGTATTCGAATGACTTCGAGCACTTCTACGATGCCGCGTCCACTATAGCTAGCAGCCTTGGCGTTAGGCTTTAAAGGTTTGGCATGACTCTCAGCTATAGCAAGATCTTGAGGATTCATGAAAACAAAATTGGAATACAATCTATTGTTGAACAAAAGGAAATGTGAGGTTTATTATGTAACATTGAATTAAGTAAAGATAATGGATATTCTAAGAATACCTAGGATCTAGGGGTCATTACAAGGAGGAACGATGTTAGTTTAGGCCTGAAAGCGGGGCAAGAACTACCCACAGCCATCTACAGATCACTGGTAGTTGGGGAAGTTCCACATCCTCCGCTGGCTTTCATAGGGCTGTTTCTGCTTCGGTTTAGGGGCTTAGTGCCCGTGCCCAGCCCAGCAGCTGCGCCGCTCTCCGCCATTGTTCCGGAGCAACTCTGACGTTAGCTCTTCGTCGCATCAAGTCAGCATTCGTCCTATTTATAACTATGACAATGACGAAAATTGGAGGATAGTCGCCAATAATCTTTTCAGCTTGAAAAATTCAATCAGTTTATGTTACTGCCACAGCTTCAGAAATACAGCCTCACGATGATTGATATATCAAGGATCATCGCCCGTAAGGGCTTTTCCGGTCTTCAGATTGCTGGTGCATGCCATAAACACCTGTCATTCTTGCGACCATTTACGCCGATTACCTATATAATATGGCAGCATTGACAAACACTGGGTTTACTCCTACAACTATGGAATATACAATTGACCAACTTTTTGAACTCGAGGAAGAAAGTGGACAGGCGAGCCAAGATCACCTATTTTATGCGCTGGAACATATCGTTCAGCAGCTGGAAGCAGCGGGGGTTGAGTATGCTGTAATGGGTGGCCTAAGCATGCAACTCCGTGGTTACGATTCACGCACCACTATTGACGTTGACTTGGCTATCGACATGAAGCCACGCTCTCTAAACTCCCTACTAGCTTCAGATGATAGGTACATAATTTATTTTCATAATAAATGAAATCATACTTAGACTTGCAACAGAATCTATCGCCCACGTCCTACTGCGGCTTCTACAGGAATCGCACGTGTCTTCGTGCTGACTGGACCCGCGTATGGTGAGCAGGTCGAACCACTCCCAGTTCTAGTAGACTTAATACTGGCCGGTATGTACCCATAGTCTCCCACATATACATATAGAATAAAATGTGCTAAATATTCAAGGTAATCTCGGCGCTCCTCGAAATATCGCAGAAGCATCAACCCAAGCTACAGCTAGTACCCCATGGGGAAGCCGCGTCTACAAGATCCTAAGTGTACAGCATATATTCAAAGCGAAACTCAGATCCTACGCTAGCAGGTTCGCGGAGAATGACTACAATGATCTTATATGGATGTGGCTTAATCTTGCAGAGCAAGTTCGTCAGTTTTCGCATCAACTTGATTGGGAAGAGCGGGACGGCTTCTACAATGCTGTAGTAGAATCCGACAGTTACACACCGGATGATCTCAACGACTTGCATACGATTCTTCATTTAGATGACGGCGAATAAGGGGTAAAGATACCAAGCATCCATCCCTTAATAATTCCTTAGAGTCTTAGATACCCCTTATAGAATATTTAATTTTACTAATACTCAGCCACTACGAGACCTATCTACAAGTCCAATGCATTTTATTCACCCAGTTAATTTACATGATTTCGCGCACTACGCCCTGCTAAACTCAATTGTTTTCCTGTCTCGGTTCTGGCTGCTTCCCGACACCTTTTGGAACAACGACCTTCTTTTGCTGCTTGTCCACGCCTAGCCATAAGAGATCGGGTCTGCTGTAGTGGCCGACGATATCCAAAAAGCCACGGTTCGCAACCACCTTAGTTAGATCCAGGTCTCCGTACACTATGCCTTCAGTTTCAGGATTACCATCACCAAGTGGCGAGGTTAAGCGTCTTCCATCAGGTCCTATGATACAACTGTGGCCACCTCCCGGCTTTGGACAGACAATTCCGCTTTGAGTACGCATGTGATTGACTCCATCCTGAGTACACACAGCTGTAGCATGCAGGACGTAGGTACCGCTTTCGATAGCATATGTTTGGGATAGGTTTTGACACCCATCTGCTGTCATGCTCCATAAGCCCGGATGGTCGACGCCGGTTGATGGGTCTATTGGTGGCCACATGGAGATGTGAATCACTTCGTCTTGTGTGATGGTATGGTATTTGAGCAGTGGTTGAGTATGCTCCCAGCATGCCAAAGTCCCGACTTTGACCTTGCCTATTATAGGGCCGAAGTCAAGTTCCACAACGTTGGTCAAATCGTCTCCGGAGCCGTCACCAAAGATAGTACGCTCCATATGGGTTGGTTTGACCTTACGTCTATGCAAAGCGAGCTCGCCCTGGGGTGAGATTATTGCCTGTGCGATATAGACGCTGTTTGACGGGCTCCGTTCCGAGAACCCCAACACCACGGCGATGGAGTGTTTCTTGGCTGCATCTTTGATCTCTTCCATCTCATCTGATCCTATAGACAGCGATTGGTAGATATAATCAGTCTGGAGCTCAACATCAACGGGACGAGCCCTATCACGATGATTTAGACGTCAGCGCAGATCTAGCAGTCGTGGCGCGCAACGTTGGATACGAACCATATCCATGCGGGATACCCGGGTATCCATGACTCTGGGAAAGCGACGATCCTCGCACCACCCTTCGCGGCTTCTTCTATAAGCTCTATGGCTTTCTGAACCGACGCAGCAAGATCGAGCCAAACAGGCTCAGATTGAATGACTGCAACTCTCATCGTGGCCATATTGACAATTCTAGTAGTTACCGTTCGACGCGTGAAAGGAAGTTTCAGAGGAGGGGGTTACATTCGTTTGTGGATGTCTTGGTGCATGCAGTCTCGTCCATCATTTATGTATCCAACCTGGAAAGCCGTCTTATCGCATATGGGCCCATTAGAGCAACGGCTATTGCGTACGGCGTATACTAAACCCCTTGGCGAAGGGCCTATCCCACAATAGCTAAGCTTCATGTAGATAAGAAATCATGAGATTGTCGTCTGAATGCTATAACTCCTCGGGCGGAAAATAGTCTCCTATCACCTTATAATAGATGATTAATAAGAGATATTCCACATAAGATCATATGTATTTATCGAACTAATTAATGGGTCTTTACCCCTTTTCTGCAGAATCTCAACAGGTATTATAGGTAGGCAGAAAAGAGTTAATAGGTATTAGGCTCAATCGAAAAAAAGGGAATATTGTGTAGGCATCCATGATGCTAAGCTTAAATGACGTTACAAATATTCTTCTCGTCGTATTAGGCGATGCATGGCAGAGATGAAATTATTGTGTGACCCAAGAGCCTCAGAGACCATTGCAATTTGGACAGATAGTTATTATATCAACATCGACGGAATCTGCGTGGGTGAATCCGCGAAAACTACCTACCTGTAGTAAGTAAAAATGGTTAATTCTTAGTTTCAGGGGTTAACTAATTGTTCCCTCTAGGACTCCTCTCGTTAGCTTTCGCATAGCCTGTTATCCCGTATTGAGCGTCACCTAAAATTTCTATATAGGTTGGTAGGAAAGCTTTCACGGGTACATGCTAGTGGAATAATGGCAGGCCATATGTACGAAATTTAGGTGCACCGATGGCGTGGATTCACTCAACTCCGGCGTGGCTTTCTCTAAAAAGCCCTCTCTGGCCATACCTAATGAGCATACCTAGGTAGGTACCTAGGAGTAGGTAGCCTTCGCGTCTATTAGCTGAAGCTGTTTCTTTGTTAGCTGCCACTCATAGATATTTTCGTTGGGAAATTCTTTTCTATTTATCGCTGTCGCGATGGATGAACAGCCCACTAGATATATCGTAAAGATATGACTTCTCTACTTCCTTGGAAACCTAGAGATCGCCTCTCGGATCTATTCTTGAACCCAGTTACTCCAACGGAACTTACCTACCTTATCATCTTCCAGCTAACCAGCCTCTTGACGTATAGTGCATGAGAACGGAAGCACTTGTTATAGGTTGGGCATTTATTGTAGTTTGTCAGAGTCGGCACACCTCCCGTTTCATCCATGAACTAGGTTTAGGATCATATTCCCAGACCTGGAAGAGAGGGACTCATGATCCGTATAGCTTGACTCATCTTTGCGTGAGTTGGGTAGCATCTGATAGCGAGGAAGAGATCGTTATGTCGGAGGGCAAGTCCGAAAGACGGAAAGTATGATCGAGCATACCTTGCTGGTGGCAGACAATCGCGGAAATACCAAATTGATGTCAAATTCATCTATATGGTCAGTATCACGACATAAATCATGGAAAAATGAAGGAAGTAAAGCCTGTCGGAGTTGAGTTCTAGGCCCTTCCCCTTTCTCCCCAGCTTTATCGGAAACGTGGGGTAAGCCGACGATTACCCAGCGCCGACGTTGAGCCGGCGGAGCTACCAGATTTGGACATTTCTTCTTCCCCCTACACCATCTCTAACTTCTTCTTCACTTCTTCCATCATCCCTAGCTTCTCAGCCCTGCATGCGGAACCGCAAACAGGTTTACGGCCATCCAATGGGACTTGCCACAAACGACACATAGCTTATTAGCTCTAAGCATGAGCTTGTGAGCTTCATAACCGCATGAGTGCTAGATAGGTAGTGGTGTCGTGCCACGCTAACCCCGCTCGCGAACTAGAAGCTCTTCATCTCCCCAGTCTCCGGTCATCGCAGTGGATCCCGTATAGCTAGGTGAAAGAACTTTTTTTCTTTCTGTCACGATCTGCCATGATTGGCAGATAAGACCCTGGAAATCCAATCCTAAGCTTTCTCGATTACGAATGAGGAGAATGCTGGTCTGCTTGTGGCTGGTCTGTTCCCCAGAGCAAACTCACCGATAGGATCGTGAACTCTTTACTTGAGCGTCATTTTATGGGTTAAGTAGGTATATTTCCCTTGTTCCTGTAGGTAATCACCCATACTTTAGTAGAGGGTTTCCCACACCACTGTTGAAAATTTCATATTCAGCAGGAGAACCCCCAATTTTCTTTCTCCTTTTTATTCCTCTACCATTCCCTCCTCTATCTATCCAGATAGTTTCATTCAGTTTTTACCTTGCCACCAAGGTTTTTGATCAAGTAATGAGATAAGTATTCGAAATGGAGTCAACATTATTTGCGACTCTCGTCCAAGTCGAGTCAAACTCACTCTCACGCGAACATTCTCTCCCAGCGGCCCCCCAGAGAGTGGTATCCAGGACCTATCCTGCTGTTCCTCAGCAAGACCCTATTGAGCTGACATCTCTTCGATACTCTCGCAATGACAACAATTCCTCTAGCGCCACAACTCCCCGAGAGGAGATTGATCTTGAGATGACCGCTCCGGGAACGCCAGTTGAGTCGGCAGAGCCAGTAGACGCTGTCGATGCTTTGCCGGGTTTGAACGATCCGCCCATGAACAAATTTCGGTTGGCATCATGCTGTCTCCAAAATGTCATGGCCGGCTTGACTGATTCTGCGCCCGGTGCTCTTATTCCTTACATGGAAGCGTGAGTGCAATTCCGTCAACACTTTCTCGCCATCGAGCTCGTGTAAGAATTAGCCATAGACTAATGGTGGTGAATTCATCAGCGATTATGATATCGGATACGCCGTTGTATCCCTTATTTTCATCGGTAATGCCATGGGCTTTATCATGGCGGCCCCTTTCGTCGATCAGATCCGGCAACGCTTCGGGCGGGCCAAGGCCATCGCCTTCTCCCAGCTCTGTATGGGCATTGGGTACATCCCTTTTATCTGCAAAGCACCATTCCCCCTGGTGGCCATATCATACTTCTTACTCGGTTTTGGATGCGCCATTCAGCTAGCTATCGGCAACGTGTTTTGCGCAAACTTGCGTAACAATACGGCGATGCTAGGAGCTATGCACGGAAGTTACGGCGTTGGTGGCATCGTCGGCCCCCTGGTGGCAACAGCTATTGTGTCCAGCGGCGCCTCCTGGAGCCGATACTACCTCATAACCCTCGGCTTTGCCATGTTTAACTCTTGCTTCTCGACATGGTCCTTCTGGAATTATGAGAAGGAGCTCGGTGGCGTCGAGACGAACATCCTAGCAGAGACTAGCTCACACGGCGATATGTCCATGATGCTTCTCGCCTTCAAATCCAAAGTCGTCATCCTTGGAGCCGTCTTCATTTTCGCCTACCAAGGAGCCGAGGTGTCGATTTCTGGATGGGTTATCTCTTTCTTGATCTCCGCTCGTAATGGCGAACCTTCGTCTGTCGGATACGTGACATCTGGTTTCTGGGCTGGTATCACTATCGGTCGATTCGGGCTCTCACCTATAAGCTCTAGAATCGGTGAGAAGCTGTTTGTGTATTTCCTCGTCGTCGGTGCCGCCGTCTTCCAGCTTCTGGTATGGTTGGTTCCCAACATTATCGGTGAAGCCGTATCATTAGCTATTGTCGGATTACTGCTTGGCCCTGTCTATCCCTGCGCTGCTGCTATATTTACGCGAAACCTATCTCGCCGCGAGCAAGTAAGCGGTATGGGCATTATCAGCGCCTTTGGCAGTTCTGGTGGTGCTATGGCTCCGTTCACTACTGGTCTCCTCGCCCAAGCCGTTGGCACATTCGTTATGCACCCCGTTGCTATCGGCTTATTTGCGGCTATGTTGGTGTGCTGGTATGTGCTTCCTGATGTTAGGAAGAGGACCGAGTAATCTGAAAAATGGAATGATATGTTGTTTGAAAATATAGGGGGTTTACGTATTTCTCTATGGGCGGCAGGAAGCTTGCTTTGGTCGGTCAGGTTGGTAGCTCGGGAAAACGGTCCTGGCTATTATGGATGGTTGCAGGTAAGTAATTATCTAGGTGGTAAAGTGGTCGGATTATAGTATTTATTGTGTTTAGGAGTTATATCACAATATTCATTCATTGCATCTTGTAATAGGTATTTATTGCACCAATTGTGATGACTGTCTAAAGTTCTAATAAGGCATGCTCAATCCTGGAGACTAGGTCCTTGATGGATACTAGCTCACCCCTGAGGTTATATGAAATGTCGCCCATCTACCTAGTACCTAGGTACCTATGCATCCGTCTATAGATAATATCTATTATGCGGACTTTAAATCCGCCTAGATTATGCTGTCTAACTTAAGCGACTGAAATGATGCAGCGTCCTCTATGGATTTGGAGAAAAAAGGGGGTTTCCCTTTCTAGGTCTAAGATGCCTGAGTCTATAGTCTTCCCTTCGCAGCTTCCTTAACGCTGATCTTGCCCTCGACTACGTCGGCGACGACCTTGTGGATGTCGGAGAAGTCGTTAAAGGTGACGAAAGGCACCTTCTCATTCTCACAGTAAGTGACGAGATCTAATTGGTTAGTCAGCTTTCTATCACACTAGACACTTTGGAGCACAGAAAGGGGTTCTCACCTCGTCCAGCCTTAGCAAATAGTAGGTCAGTTTCTTTCGCTGCGGAAAGATCAGAGACACCGTCTCCGGCGTAGAACATTATGGGCCGCTCTGGCAGAGCAGCGTAAGGTTTAATCTCGAGGGACTTGTCATGCCCAAAGTCACTGTATAGAGCAAGAGAGACATTTATTAGTTATATATTTCAATACCTATCCTACAACTACTTATGTATACACAACCTCGTCAATTACATCAACGACTGAAGGAATTATTTAAGAAAAATATATAATGACAATTTCATAAAATTGAGAAAAGGGGTTAAGTATAAGGGGCTTATGACAACTCACCTGTCATCGTGGTACTTGATGTTCCAGCCGTCCTCCTCATTAATGCTCTTACCCAGACGGGGCTGAACGTCGTTGCTCACAATCTGCATGTGCTCAACAGCGTCCTCGCCGACAAGATGAGCAAGCAGAGCACGGATGATAGGCTGCATGCCACCGCTCAGGACAACGACGGGAACGTTGTTCTCGCGGGTCCACTTGAAGAACTCAGCGAAGCAGGGGTCAAGTTGGACGTTCTTGAGCAGAGTGGCAATGCATTGGTCGTAAGGGGTCTTGACGCTGTCCATCATCTCCTGGAAGCTGTCGCGGAATGAGCGCTTCCCGAATAGGACATCGTGGTTACCCTGTTTCCGCAGCTTCACGCCGAACCCTAGGTTGTCGGTCATGAAGTCGTTGCTGTCCTGCAGCGTGATTGTGCCGTCGAAGTCGGTGAAGAAGATGGCCTTGGGATTTGTGCGCAGCGCGGGAAGTGCGCCGTTTGTGCCATTGGTTCCGTTTTGTTGAGCCATGATGCCTATGCTGTATCCTGTGATATTAAAGTGAAAATGACGATGATAGTCCCGGTGCTCTGGTGATTTTATCTCAACAATTTCGTCCGTGCTTCTCTATTTTATATCCTATATCCTTGCTGTATCTTTTGAGGGACTTTGACTTGATTTAACCCCCGTAGAAAAAGTAGTGACGTCACACACCAGATGACTGGTTTTTATTGCTGACGGACTGCCTTGCGTTATCGCGTCTCGAGCAAACTTTGGAGATGAAAGCAGGAATAACACAGACAGGTAGGTGTATGATACCGGAGATAGAGAAAGGAGGGATGAGCGAAAAATAGAAAAGGTTTGACAAAATGCAGAGAATGTAAGGTTCAGGGTCTAACCCACGCCAATACTAACACCGACACCAAACACATGCGTCAAACAAGAGCGATCCGCGGGGCACTTTTTCACCCCTCCATCTTTCCCATACACTCCCTGACTCCTTCCCCTCCATACCCTCCATCAAATTTGTTGACGATCGGCGATGCTTTTCTGCTAAAATGGAAACCCCCACTGAGGCTTATTAGCGCTTCTTGGCAAGTACAACCCGTGCCTAGGCGAGCTGGCAGCTGGACTGCTGGACTGGCAGGATTCAGGACTGGTAGCATCGTACCTTTCTCTGTAACTTTCGTGCCTTATCCCGACAGGGCGGTGGCCGGGTATTCCCCGGCCTCTTTCTTTTTTTTTTCCCTTCTACACTAACGACCACAGCAACCTTGTCCTTCTCTCCGGACCGACTAAGCAGCGTCATATCCAATCCTGCTTCTGTCCTACTACGCTCACCCGTCCAGATTTCGCGCAATTCGAGGAAAAAAGGGCTATTCCCCCCCTTCCCCTCCAACCCGCCCTTCCTGACCGCTTCGATGTCGACTTCTCGGGCCCTGAAGCCCATATTCGGGCCTGGTCGTCGGTTCCTTTTCGATCAATTGGCTCCTCAATCGAGAAGGAACTTCGTCCCGAGCCGGCCGTCTACCTCGGTATGCTCGAGCTGCCGGTACGGCCAGGTCCTGGACCTGCACCGAATACAGCTGCGGTTTTCCTCCTCTGGCCCCCCTAAACCTCCCAATGGCAATGACCAGAGGGAGAGGAATGCATCCCCCGAACAGCGTGAACCTCTGATTTTCCACTTCCCCCCTCCCGGCTCCCCTCCAGAACCCCCACCACAACAAGAGCCGGCAAAAACACCTCCACCACCCAACCCGGAACCGACGCCTCATCCACCTCAACCACCACCATCGCCGTCACCACCTCCGGATTCCTCTACCGCCTCAGCTTCAACCGAAACCTCGTCATCGCCGCCTAACCCCGACCTGCCTTCTACCCAAAACTCCCGGCGCTCCCACATAAATCAGCAGCTCTCCGCCTTCATGGACCGCGCACAAACAACCCTCTTCGCCGCCTCGCAACGCATCAACGACCTAACAGGGTACTCGGGCATCGAAGTCCTAAAACAGCAGATCTCCGCCCTGGAAACCTCCCTCGCCTCCGCACAATCAAACCTGCACGCCGCACGCCACGCCTACAAGACCGCCGTCTCCTCTCGCGCCGCCACGCAGCGCGAAGTCACCACTCTCCTCGCGCGGCAAAAGACCTGGACACCCGGGGACTTCGAGCGGTTCACCGCACTCTACCGGCAAGACTACGAGCTCGAGGCTAGTGTGATAGAAAAAGCGGCTGAGCTGGAAGACGCGGAGCGCGAGGCGGAGAGGCTGGGACGGGAGCTGAGCGCGGGGATTTTGTCGAGGTATCATGAGGAGCAGATTTGGAGCGATAAGATACGCCGCATGAGTACGTGGGGCACGTGGGGCTTGATGGGCGTTAATATCCTGCTCTTCCTGGTGCTGCAGTTTGGTGCTGAGCCGTGGCGACGGAGGAGGCTGGTTAAGGGGTTTGAGGAGAAGGTGCGCGAGGCGATGGAGGAGGAGCGGCGGTTGGAGCGCGAGATTAGGAGGCAGGAGGCTGAGATTGAGAGCTTGAGGAGGAAGGAGGAGCAGGCTGCTGCTGCTGTCGCCGCTGCGGCCACGGCTGAGGCTGCTGCTAATGAGAGCAAACCGACGACAACGACGACGGAATCAGACGGAAAGCCCATTTTTATAAGGATAGACACGCCGCCGAAGGTACCGTGGAAGGAAACCCTCTCGGACCCGGATTGGTGGAAGGCCATTTACGCCGAGCTATCAAGTGATAGGAAGGTATTCATTAAGGTACGGGACGTATCCATACTGGCGCTGGAGAGCGCCGCCGCCGGTGCCGCGGTTGTAGGCACTATAGCGACTATCTTATTGATCCGAAGGACATGAGGGACGAAGGCATATGAAGCATTAGAATATATAGAAAGACCACCATCTATGGTCCGATTGGGATCCGTGTACGTACTGTTAAAAAAACTCCTAGGGATACTACTACATTGTATAATAAACACACTACGATACCCAATTTCTCTCTCGTCCCACCTCACACTTTATGTGACATGACTCTCGTGTTTCTGGTATAATGGGGGTATAGTAACGTCTAACGTGGAAAAGAAGGGTGATGGTTGCATTATCAACTGGTCTAATTAACAGTGGCAAACTATTATAATGCCGGGGTAAACTGCGCGATAGCATCTTGTTTGCCACACCTCGACGAATTCTAGAAAATGTGCTCGAACGGGGTTTATCCGCCTGCTTGCTTGCTTTTTTGGAAAGATTCGCCCAGCGAATGACAATTTCACGCGAAACGCCTCTTGTGTAATGTGTCCCGGTGGCCCGAAGGACCGTTGGTATTTTCGGTGACAATTGAGACCTACAACACAGGCCTCTTTTTGTTCAAAATGCGCCTCGAACTAAGCAGAACACCTCGCCCCCGTTCGCGGTTCCTATAGCTTAACAAGAACGATTGGAAAATCCCCACTCATCTCCTAGTCTTCCTACGTTCACCGTCCGATGAATTCTTAGACACCTCGGCCCTGGGTACCTAGTCAAAATCCGCCGTGTATGAGAATCCACGGAACTCTTCTTGCATAGCTTGCGACAACACTGTAACTAGGTTAGCATGATCAAAACACTCACGGAAACGGATATAGATGAAGGGATCCTTACCTGATTGCACCGGCGTAAGGACTGGCGTGACGCTAGTGAATTCAGAGTCAAAGTTGCTAGTATCCGTTGCGTTCTTAATAGTAGGCATAAACGGAGGAGCAACCCTCTTGTGGTAGATGTCGTCCCATACAATGTTCCTGAAGAATGGTTGGCTCATCACCTCCTGAGCATCGGTTGGCCCGCTTCCTAGTCGTTGGTCTGGATCCCTCGTAAGAAGCTTCTGTAAAATTGAAACGGACTCCCTAGGCATGTGAATGGGATAAAGCGGCTCGTCCGCGAGAATAGCGTCGTAGATTTCGTCTTCATCTTCACCTCGGAAAGGAGACTGCTGCAGAAGCATCTGGTAAATCAGAACTCCAAAGGCCCACCAATCAACAGCTCTCCCATATTTCTTATCTAATAAGATCTAAAATAGCATTAGCATATATAAGGTACTAGGTAGGTAATGTGGCTGAAATAAAAGTGGACACATACCTCGGGGGCCATGAATTCTGGTGTACCACAGAAGGTGCTAGTGGTTGAACCATACCACATGTCCTCTTTACACAAACCGTAATCTGCGATCTTGATGTGACCATCTAGGGTCAGAAGGATGTTGTCAAGCTTAAGATCACGATAAATAACTCCGTTCTCGTGAAAGTACTTCAAAGCCAAGCAGACCTCGGATGCGTAAAATCTATAGATTGTCAGTATCATATCCAAGTGAATGCTATGCCATGGAAACTTACTGGGCACGCTTGGTACCAAACTGACCACGCTGGATATGCAACATCAAATCGCCACCACTAATGTACTCCATGACAAAGTACACCCTTGTCTCGGTTTGAAAACATGCATGTAAGTTAGTCAAGAACGGGTGACGTTCCCTGTTTGCGATTAAGAACACCCTCTTCTCAGATCGAATACTCTCGACTTCATCGTTCTCGATGATGAACTCCTTCTTTAGCACTTTTATGGCGTAAAGACGTCGGGACTTCTTCGTTTCAGCCAACATGACCTTGCCGAAGTTACCCTTTCCAAGCACCGCTAAGAAATTGAAGTGATCCAAACCAATACGCTGGCCTGTGCCAGGATCCGTCGCAGAAGGCAAAGGTTTTCTCGAGGGAGGCGGTAACGTCGACCCAGTTGTTAGTGAAGGAGTCTCTTGTATAGGTTGTGGCTTCGTCACCGGCGCGATGGGAGGGTACATCTGCTGCTGTAACTGAGGTGCGGGGGATTGGGTCTGGATCGGGCGTTGTTGAGGCTGCTGCTGCGGTATTTGGGGTTGGCTCGGGGGATAGTTAGAGACATTCGCATATGCTGCTGGGTTATATTTAGGTTGAGTAGGCATGTTATATCCCTGACTCGCAGCGTATGGATCCTCTTGAGTATCCAAAGGTCCTCCGTAACCTCCCACTCTACCAGAAGAGTAGTCTGAAATCTGACCCGGGCGGCTCGATTGGGAGGCCATAGTACCACTCATTGCGGCGGTAGCAGCAGCGGCCGCGGCGGCGCTTGACCCGGATGAGGTTCGGTCAGGATGAACAGGTCTTGAGGGCGACGTCTGGCTAGCGTACATAGCCTTAGCAGCATCGGTTGCCTCTTGAGAAGCGACACTGGGTTGGTATGAAGGGCCTCCCTGAGTGCTATAAGGCGACATAGGACCTGACGATGTACTCGTAGGACTCATCTTGCCTTGTCTTAACGTCTTTTCACTCAAGGAAGTGGCCTTTTGTTGTCGTTGTTTTTGTGACCTGATACCCTCCAAGATTTGGTTAGCTACAGCCATGCTCATACCGCAAAAGTCCGGAACAAGGTGAACACATTGCGCGTGTGCAGTGAGTCCACATTCTGTCAAGTTAGCAATTTGCACAATACAGAGACGAAGGGGTTTCTGGTTGCCATACCAGAACACTTCCTGCAGTTTTTCTTGCCAAAAGGCAAAATGTAACCACAGTGACAGCACCAGTTCGCAGTAACATTCGAAAACGGTGAAAACCTGTGAGGAATGCGATGGTTGATTTTCTCCTCATCCGGATCAGTTTCAGCGTTACTTTTACTGATACATTTCGTAACCACGCTCGAATAACATTTCGTGTGGCAAGTATACTTGCAGTCCTCGCACTGCATTCCTGCGGAATATTTCAGGAAATCGCCGCAGAGAGCGCAACGCATAATGTTGTAGAATTGGTGCTGCACGAACTTGTGTCCGTACATCTCGTGGACTTCCTCCTTGCGCTGACGGATAGCGCCCTTTCGCCCCAATCCCAGATCTACGGGCCTGCGATCCTTATTCTGTTTCATAAAGTTGAGAGAAAGGTGAATGGCACCAGTAGGCTCCAGGTTGAACCATGCGTCGATTGGCTGGGACGTAACTTGCGGCACTGCTTGGGGAGCAAATGGCTGCTGACTCGGTCCCGCGGACGTTGGAGATGCAGGGCCGGCGCCACCAAATTGAGGTTGTGCCGGATCCATGGGAAACTGAGGCGGAGGCGCACTCGGTCCTCCCATCCTATCGGCGGACACCCAGCCAGAATTATTGACCTCGGCCTCAATCCTCTTTCGTCGCATCTCCTCGACGATATCTGAAATCCTTACCCACAACATAGCGATAGGCAGAGCATGCTCACCCGGCTTATCATATACGGTGAGTTCGATTTCGTTCGCCTTGTCCACCTCAATAGTGTGATACTCAGCCTCCCATCGATCGTTCCGTGACACCCTCGTGCGTGCGACAACGTTATCCTCAACCTTTACAGCAACAAAGGTTTCCGGACCCCGCGAGAACCGACCAGTACTAGCATGATCGACGTCCCTTACTTGAACAACGCGAATCGAAAGCTGTCCGGTCAATGGTTTTCGCAAATTCGGCATGTTGATACTATCATCTACAAAATGTCACGGTCAGCCATACAGATGGGGGCGAATATTACAACAGGGATAACAAACCATCAGGTGAATCGGCCGAGTCCAGATCGTCTATATGGAGCTCTTCATATCTCTTGAGTGCCTGCTTCAAGAGATGGATCTTCTGTTTGCTCTCGACTTTCCTAGCGGCGGCGTCCGCTTTACTCTTGCGATCACCCTCCATGCCGTAGAGCTGAACCATCTTTTCTATTCCCTTGAGATATTGCTCCTCAACGTTGAGCTTGAACTGGATCTGAGAAAGCATAAGTTGGATTCGGGGTCCGAGGTAGGGAGTATCATATTTGATTAGATCTGTAAGAATTTGGTTATATGATTAGCTCATGTGATTCAGAGGTGTAATTAGAGACGAAAAGAGGCAAACAACAAAACGTTACAAAACTAGTAGAAAAGATATCATGGATGACAAACCTAGCTTGGTAAAGTTCGGTCTCGGCTTTGGAATGGAAGATGTCGGGCCTGGAGGAGGGAACGGATGTCGTGGCGGCATCAAATCTCCGTGGCCACCTATCTGGCTATATGGCAACGAGCCATAGGATGCCCTATCACCGCCTGACCAGTCGCCGGCGTCTTTGGGGGGTGGCAGAGGTGGCCCTTGACCACCCTCACTTCGCACATCACCACTAGGAGGACGTCCCGAACCGGTTGCGGTGGAGCTGGAACCAATACTCATGGTGTCGACACCTTGTCCAATACGCTTCATTTGTAAGTCGCGAAGTTTTTCTTCAAAGAATTGAAGGTTCCGACGGCCCTCTCGCATCTGGCTATCAAGACGAGATCTGACATCATCGTTGTTGGTCTGCTGTCGCATAGAATTGGCAGCATTGATCAGAGCTTTTTCGCGCTCGATCTTTTTGTAGATATTGGCCATAGCATCTTCGTCGTTCATGGTGGACGATAGGTTGCGCGTCGTCACGCGCGGGACCGGAGGTGGTGAGACTTTTTGTTGTGGATGGTGTATGTTATGTTATTGAGTGGAGGAGAAGAAAGGACACAAGAAATGCGGAGCGACCCAAGATAAAGCTAGACAAGACCGTGGACCGTGGACCTGGATAGGACCTCGATACCTAGGACTGAATAGAACAGCTATCGTATCTCGCCAACAAAATAAAAACAACTCTTAACGACTACTGATTATTTACTGCTCCTCACTTCAAGCCAATCCGACACATAACAGCCCCCTTTAACAAGAAACGTTAGTCGTGAGCTTGCGACGGTCAGCAGGAAGATAAGGGTATAACGGTATAGACAAGTGCGGTTGGGATTTGCAGGTTGTAAGGTGCTAGTTGCACGTTGTCGGAGCGTGGTGCGGGTAAGAGTTGGGTAAGTTCGGTAAGGTAGCCCGCCTAGAGTTGGTAGTTGGTAGGTAGTTGGACGTTGAGAGTTTGGTGCAGGTTTGGTTCTGGTGGCAGGTGAAAGTTTGACCGAGCAGGATGATTAAATGAATAGTGCGATGTCGTCAGTGCCAGTGTCAGCGTCGAGAAAAAAAAAGAGGTACAAGTATGGAAGGCTCGAAAGGCACGAAAGGTCACTTAGAACTAGCACCGGTTGACGCTGCACCAGGACACGCTACAAGTTTGCACCTGTGCCTTTGTATCTTTTTTTTCGTATGTAACTTCTGTAACTTTTGTATGATGGCGGGGTTTGGTGTCTCGCATGGATGATGCGGGCGGGCGCAACTTGCAAGCCTGAATAAAGTTGAGTTAGGTGGTCTGTGTTGATACCCCACTCTACTCGCCGTGCCTGTCGCCTGTGTAGGACTAGAAGGATGGGAGGCCTAGCAATAACTGTTGCCGATAACCTGACGGTTACTTCTTTTGTATTAGCGTCATTAGTAGTATTACTGTTCGGTATTAATCTTAAGGAATAACGGCCTAGTCTGGGGTAGGTACGACGTTTATATAACGGTTATGACTTCCACGCTGGTAATTTCAATGTTAGTCATAATTATTATATTTTATCTTCTCGTGAAAATAATAAGGACATTGAATGAAAACAACTACAACTCCTACATGCCACTTAGGACAAAAGGTATACACCATAATACCAGTTCCGATAAGACAATTTTGATCGAAAAGGTGGTGCACACCTAACACATGAAGCATGAAATGGCAGTTTACCGATTTGTTTTGTCGGTGTCAGCCGTCTGTGTGTCATCAGTCCACGGTTTACCAGGTAACCCAGGACACTTTGAGCTACCTTGGGTCTTGTCGGGCCGCGTGTGATGAAGAACACAAGAAACAAGAAACAGGCAGGTAATGTTTGTTATCTACCAAGGTCTGACGGTCATATTCTGATACTAAATACTAACGCATATACATCATGATTCTGAGATTGTCTGTCGGGGAGTACCCGAGGTATGATGATGATGATGTGTAGGATAGCAAGAAGGCAATAGGTACATACATACCTAATAGGTATCAGACGAGATGGCATCGATCCATTTCAAACAGCCCATGTTCCATTTGAGTTGGGACCAAACTCCGCGTATCCTTCCATCACTCAATATCAATACCTCGATACATTCATTTTCAGCTTTTTTACTCATCTTTCAGTCATCTATATGTACCTCATGCAGCTTCTACCTATCAAAACATACCCATACGTAGGTAACTTCTAATACAGATAATAGCTCGAGGCTGGGGTCGACAGAACTGCATTATCAGACGAGATCGGAAAAGATCGCTGAGTAGATGCATCAAAATGCAGGATACAAAGCTCCGGCTCGCATAGAACCGTATCAACAATGTTTGATATTATCATTCTTTGCCCTACGACATAAACAGCTTGGAAATCGAAGGCTCGGGCACGCAGACTATTGGGCATCACGAAAATGAGAAAACACAATCTAGTATGCCATTCGTCAGCTAGGAAATACCGTTGCGCGTCACCGGAAGTTTGACAGCTCAAACTTAGACATCCATGGGCGTCTACTTTTATTCAGGTACCTTGAAAAGGAGACGCTTCCAAAAGGGGTTGACCTGTCAATTCAAAGTTCCAATCGTTCAAGGCGGGGAAGAAAACAATAAAAAGCCCACAAAGTAACCCTACGCCAGGGGCATCCATCGAATCGTCATCGTTCATCGTTCATCGTCGGCCAGCATCAGAAATATATTGCGACTATTATGCAATGCACGATTGCATCGATCATAACACAATTTCCACATTCACTCTCACACGTGATAGCCGATATCACTCGATCATATACATATCCCATCGACCGATGCCATAAAGTGGAATGAATTCCCGAATTAATAATAATCCTTGATGCCCAAGGTTGTGCATTAACCTAATAAGTTCAGTAGACCTAGGTCCTAGTCCTCCCGCGCAACGAATCAGGGGTATCTCCGATATCAACATTACCATTCAATATATCAATAGACATATCTCGTCCCGTCGAACAAAAGCAAGAACGCTAAACACAAATGCAGAATGCTTTCAGCTAACCTTCTCTCGTATCGCAATGCTTCCTAATCAATTCTTGCGTCGTGCTATCCGTCCAGTCTATGCCGAGGTAGTGGGCACGACTTTCTCGTTGTTCGGGTTCGGAGCTGCAGCAGCTTGCGCTGGGGCGTACGTTGGCTGCGGTGGCGCTGGCGCATAAAACCCGGCCAAGTTCTGGTAATTCTGTGCTGTCTTCTGCCCCTCGGCTCCGGGTACGTTAGGCTGGGCAGCGAAAGGTACCTGCTGAGGCATCACGGGAGCCGGGTAGGGGTAGTAAGGCGCGGCGCCAGGCTGGGGAGCCACGGGCGGGATGATCATGCCAGCAGGCTTCATAAGATTGCGCTTGTGCGTGTCGATGCAAGCGAACACAAATAAGATAAAGTGAATAAGCACCATCAAGCAGAAGAACGCAGCTATCGCGCGCATCATCGGAAGGAATCGTCCGTTCATATCGATGTTGTCGTAATCTTCGCAATAGCTGTAGTACGAGTATCTGCTATTCCTTTCCTCCGCGCAATCTCTCAGGTCCGAATTTATGACGATGATCTCGGTGATGGACAGCAGCGCAGCGAACACACAGGCGATCCAAAAACATAAATGCAGACCGACGTGTGCGCCAGGGTGAATACCGCGCTTCTCATCCTTGCGCGAGCGTACCGCGAAGGTGATGAGCTCAGCGCCATTCCACAGGATCGAGGCGATGCTAATGGGAAGTGTATACGCGGAGACCCAGTCCTCGTAGGTGGTTTCGGTAACGAAGACACAACCAAGAGCCATGACTATGATAGCGATAATGACGAGAGAGAGCGTGAGGGCGAGTTTGCTGTAAGTCCAAGCTTTCGAATACTGAGGAAGAAGGCGAATAGGCTGGGTATAGTATGGCTGCGGTGGGTATTGGTAGGGCGCATAGGGGAGTTGATTTGGTTGCTGACGCGCAGCGGGAGGCGCTTGAATGGTCGCGGGCACGCTCTCCCGACCTGCTCCCGTTGAATTATCCACAGGCGAAATTTCATCGTTCCTCGCCTCTGCCACCGGCTGCGATACCCCATTTGAAGCCATTTTTTGCGATAGTGTATTTTCTCAATTGATCTCTCCCGTTTCGTTGGCTCGGAATTTGGTACAATGGAAATGAAGGCAAATATGTCTTATTATTAAGAATAAAGTATATTGAGCAAAAAGCGAAAGACTTGAAGTTGAAGATATACGGTCAGTATTAACGAGCGACGACCTGGTGAAAACAACACAGGAAAAGATCGACGAGAAAGAAGGGGAAATCGAAAGGGGGGAGGCTATCATCAGATTTTATGAAAAATAGGTAAAAGCCAAGCCTTTTCTACCCCGGTCTTCGTCTGAAAGACCCTTCGCGCCCACGGGGCAAAGTTGCCATTAGCGGATCTCATTTCCATTCAGTGACTCAAAAATTTCCAAGGCATCTGCGGCGCAGCAGTATTCACTTTTCCCCCTTTCCTTTCTCTACAAAGCCTATAGAGGTAATAAGAGTCGATATGACTGCGTAAGTACGAAAGTCTACAGCATGTATGCACATAAGCACGTATTTCACATCAAGTGATCGATCTCATGATTTGAAAAGACTTGCTGACGGCTCGACTTGATAGAGATTATAGGCAGCCCTGGAGCCTAGCACGCTATACTAACAAAAGACCGACGCCAATTGGACTCTATTGTTGCCTAAATTAGATTTATGGCTCGAGAAAATCTCGCCTACGGCTTTCAGCACCCATGTTAGCCCTGGAGGTCTAGGCTAGTAACTGGACTAGAATCTAAGCGACGTTCCAGGCTGCATAGGGCTTAGCAATTTGGCCCTGAATCTACCTGGGCAGATCTAGGCCAGCCTTGAAGAAAATCAATAGTAGACTCTCATATCACAGGACTATATTTATTTTCATGGTCAAATTTCGTGCTGAACAATTCTATCCAGAAAAGAAATCGTCCGTTTCAAAAGCAAGTGGAATCATTTACGCAACCCCTCAACATTGGTACCTAGGTAGAGTAAGAAAAGAAACATTCTTCAATCTGCAATAACACTAGATTTTCTATACATAGCACCTACGCCACGTCCTGCTAGCCCCTACTCACGGCTGCTAGATGGTTGATATTTTTGTCAACAAATAGGCGTTGTTTTTAATCAATTACCTACCTACATATCTCTTGGCCAATGTGTTGTTCAAGCTTTTAATCCATATAATAGCTATATACAACAATTCAAATATTAATAACTTGAGAATCGATGCACCTATAGAGAAGGTTATTATACGCCGCAATATTTGGTCTTGAAGTTGAAGATCTATTGTGCAGTAAACGTAAAAATGGCTGGCAGCTGTCATTAGCTGTCACTAGCCGTCACTAAGAGTAGACGCCGGTACTCTGTGGAGATTACTCCCTTGTCACATGATAGGCTTGGAATTATCTTGGCAGGTGAATTTACCCCAAATGCCCAGCGTCTAGTAAAATGGTAAAATGCCAATTCTAACATCAATCGCCAAGATATAGACATCATCCGCCCAAATACCATGATAGTCAGGTCTATAATATCTATGATGTCAAGTTCTATCACTTCCTCGCCAACTTCGACCAAGATCGAATGCGCGGGCCAAAAAAGTACAAGACATATACCAATGCAACAAGGCTAAATGAGACGAATCCTAATATGGCCATTGCCCATTTGGTGCTTAAGTTTTCAAACATGACGATTCCTAGATTTCTTAATGTTAAGACCCAGTTCTAACAAAGTTTCCGAGGAGAAACACTCACCAATATGGCAGCAGCCAGCCGCAATCAGAAAAGATGGTATCAAGAAGGCTGCTATCGCCGACCCAGCAACGTTGGTGTATGAATCAGCAATGTAGTTAAGCATTGCGAGCCAAAGAAGAGGATCGCAGAAACCCAATAAGCCACCGGCCACTACGGGTGACCAATACGAAACACTGCCGTCACTGGTAAAGGCAAACCACAGAAGAGATATCGGGAAACCCCAAACGAACAGTAGCGAAGTCAGGAACCTGGCTTCCGGTCGGCCAACACCGCCGTTATTATTCCTGTCGCGCTTGTAAAACCATGTCTGGACCGGGATGAAAGCGAACATGACAGTGACGCTGACGACAAAGTTGAGATACGTGAGATCGGCATCAATATATCTAATCTCGTTAGATCAATGTCCCCATGAAAAAAAGATAAAGCGGCACTTACGACAATCCGTTATTGACGGCAAATACGTCGAATACCCCGTCTAGGTACAGGAAGAGCAATCCGTAGGCGAATCCGTTATAGATACCGAGGAATGTGACAATCGGCTCAGTCAACATGATACGGAAAGCCATCGAAGTAACGAACCGCATCTCTCGGAGGACATCTACATGTTCTTCTACAATGGCCACTTCTGTCGGGTCTGACGACTTATTTTTCTTTGCCGCGTTGCTTATTACAACCCGTGGGAGTGTCTCGGGGACGAAGCACATAATAATAGCAAAACCGCCTCCGATGATAACACTGCTTAGGTTAAAAATCGTCGACTTCTAACTTAGGGGCCGAACTTACTTGATCCAGAAAATCCATGGCAATCCTAGCTTCTCATTTTCCGCGATGAGTTCTCCGATAGGGGAGCCAATACTCGGGCCATAGTTAGCACTCATGACGAATAACGCCATGGGTTGAGCAGCTCCGTCCATATCGCCAAAAAGGTCGGCGATGGTGCCAGCCACGTTGGAGAGAGCCGTGCTTCCGGCAGTTCCACAGAGGAATTGAAAAATAATGAGCATCGGCAAATTGCGCGCCAACGCAGTGCCAATGTTCAAAATCGCATAGATTCCGATAGATCCCACATAGACCCATTTTCGTCCTCCTATGTCACTATAGAGTATTGATCACTTAGCTCTGGCAAATCATAAGGCTGCTAAAGCCGGCAACGTCCGGGATTACGTACGATAAAGGACCCAAAAAGGCTGGCCCGACTGCGGTTCCGACGATAAACATAGATTGACCAAGGGCTACGACCTGGGTCGACCCTCCGTACTTCTCCTGAACGAGGAACTCGGCGCTAACATAAGTCGTAGTTGAGAGAGCGATGAAGGTTTGAAGCAAACAGTAGACGGCGATGATAGCCCATTTTTTCACGGGGTTCCAGTGAATAGGATGAGACGCGCTACCGGCTTCAACTTTTTGGAGCGCAGATAGAGCTACATCTGCTCCTGTACTGGGAGTGGCCATCGTCGGCTGCGGCTGACCCTTCTCCTCCGTCGAGAGGACAGCTTGGGAATCGTTCACCATCCCGATGAAATGATCGGAAAGATTTTTGATTGAATAATACTCTAAGGCTGAGCGCGATGCGCGAGATTTAAGGTACCCTACATTTATCCCACATATCCTACACTAGCATCTAGTCCGAATAAACGAGCCCGCAAATCTTACTGGTTCTCGAATAGTGCTATAAGGTCGAGATAATGGAAAAATTTGTGGCTCGATGGAACGTTCCTAAATCCGCCACAGCGGATCCAATCAGATATCCCGTATGCTTATCATTTGAACGGAATCCCCTGAACGCTCTGAAAATCCTTGAACCGGGGAACTCAATTCGGAACGTGGCAGGGCGGATGAGGCGTCGGATGACGTTCACGTTAGCAAAAAGTACACCAATCATTTTTAGTTTGGCTTAGTCCAACAAGTTTTCAGATATTATTCCCACCGGGTTGTCCGGGCATCCGGGTGAGCTGACTTAAACCCATGCCGTAGAATTGTTAGTTTTCTCTTTTAAGAAGTCAGTCACGCTTGAACGATAACTCTAGAAAAGTCCACACAAAAATCACGACACAAGACAGAACGAAAAAGGGCTGGACTTGATAGGTAGATAATAGCACGATATAGCTATTATTCTAGTTAGCGTAGCCGTCAAGCACATATCTAGTACATATTGTTCGCGCAATTTGCCTTTTTCTAACTCAGTAGTCCCCGATGAGACCCCTGAGCTAGATTACATAATAACGCTTAAGGATATTAAGCCGAAGCTAACTAGAACTTAACTTTACTAAATGATAAGAAACTTTTGTGATATTCCGAGGAGTTCATGAAACAGTTTCAGTCATTCTAATCGTTTTCGAGATTCACGCTCGAGACACGAACATCCATGGACCATGGTGTTGTTTGAAGTTATTTCGTTACACTGGCTCATACAACCACTCGGTTCTACCGAGGTAAACTTTAATTCAGCAATTGAGTACTGGGACTGGATTCACAAATTCTGAAGTAACCCGTTTCTCATTTACCCATTCTACTAAGTACATACCTATCGACACTATCAACTCTACCTGCTCGAAACGCCTAGCGCCATCACAGATACAACCTATTACACCCTAGCTTACTCCACAATTTACCAAAGTGCTTATAGTCACCTTTTACAAATTGTCTGGCCAATGGCAGTAGCCTCAGTAAATGATGGCAGCAAAAAATAGCCCTTATAGCTCAGTGGTAGAGCGCAGCACTCGTACTGTGATCTTGTTCAAGATTCTCCTTGGATAGTTACAAATTGCTAATGCTGAGGTCCATCGTTCAATCCGGTGTGGGGGCATTTACCTTCCTTTTTTATGATCTTTTTTTTGCTTAAAAAGATATGTTTTGCTCTCCTAGTCCTTTAGAATCGGTAAATTTGTCAATTTAAATATTTTTACTCCACAAAGTGGAAGGCGCGACCGTGGTGATTAACAAAACCGACCTCAGTCAGCCAAGCACCTGGTTTGAAAATATTGGGGGTGATGGTAACAACGTAACAACCATAACAACAGTCGCTATATCAATAATCGGCGCATTGTGCCACGAAATTACAACTATTGAGCTTGACCTAATTTAAAAACTAAGTCAACCATCCTCTCTAGTGTTATTCTCGATCGTGGTTGTCGTTTGAGTGGTACTACCGATTGATGGTTCGCATTTGCAGCCTGACCTAGGGCTATCGTCTATGTCATATGCCACTACGAGTTACCTTCTGTGGTCAGACCGCAGAAGGGAGGCCCGCCCTTTTCAAGCTGGCATGTAATTTTGTCTGCCATAGTGAATATTTGCGAGAGCGACAATGTTCGAAAAATTCTATTGACTAGAAGTCTATGAGTATAACCTCTCTTAAAAAGGGGTGAGCCACCATCCTATTAACCACTACTTAATATTTAGAGGAAGCCATACACCACGGACTTTATTAATTTGATTTAGGTCTCAGCGCCTCGGTTACACATAAAAGAGGCCTCCTCAGACTGATGAACCTATCATGGATAGGACACAACTATTTAACGGTTAAGTCTTTTATTGACTCTTTGATCTACACGTTTACAACAAATTAATGCCTTGATACTAGAGGATTTCGAAGGTATAAGATTAACAAAAGTTATAAACGCAGTCAGGAGCAAATTCTCCTTGCTGTACACAAGCGACTTCGTTTAAAACCTCTAAGCCTCGGAGCCCGGACTTCAACCAGATCGACTGGATCTCGGAGTATGTCGTCATGATTAACAGCCCCTGGTTGCCCCATTTCCCCAGAACCAATCGCTTGGGACAAGCTGCCGGTTCCTGGCCAGAAGCGGAAATGAGCGACGGCATGCTTACCGATTTCTATCCAGCAAGTTTCCAAGTTTCCCCCTTCAATCCACCGGCTCTTGATCGTTCCTTATAGCAAATGCTACTAGTTGATGCAATCATGGTCATCAATAGCCATATTCATGATGTAGAGAGTCAAGAGCCCATGCTAATACGCCAGCATGCCACCCTCTCACATCCATTCACATCTAGGTGGCGTCCAACCGATTATTACCCAGTCGTTACCTAGTGACGCCTATTATATCGATCGATTATAGTTGGTGCTTGGCCATGGCTTGTTGGCCCTCCCGTCACGATTATGCAACTCAACGTCCTCTAAGAATCGTTGAAAGTTGCTATGTGACTTCATTTCATATATGAAGATGACATTCCCCCTCCTATAGCCACAATCTTAGATGCAGTGGCGACATCCACCACAAGCGAAGTCCCAAATGACCCCCTACGTAGCTATACATATCACCAATACTACCATAGAACTAGTTTCGCCATGACCTTTACGAGAAGTCCGCACAGAAACTCTGATCCTGGAAGCCAACAAAGTACTTCAGCGCGCCCGAGGTTCAACTCTCAAGTCACCGAAGATCGACTAAGAGAAAGCTTAACGATCCCGCCATTATCCATGGCTAACAAGATTAGGGAAGGCCGGCAGTCGATGTTTTTCGAGGTAGGGCTGTTTGAAGGGGAAGAGGAAGGCCAGCAAGACCAACAACCTCAAGACATGACTTCCGAGAGCCACGAACCGAATGAGCCGAGTGAAAGAATGGAATCGACCTCGGAAATCACGTCACCTATTGAGAAAAGGACTTCCGACAGGGAAGATTCGTCGGGAGGGAAGTCGAAGTGGTTGTCCAAGTTGGCACCGAAGAGGCGCCCAAAGATCAAAACAGCTTCCAGTGCGCGACCTCCCCCTTTCGCAGGGCAATATTCTTTTACAATGATCGTTTTACTTATCGCAATTGTTCTCCCAACTATTAGTTTTAATAATGGCCGCAAGAAGATTGAGATTAGCGGCGCAGACGCAGCCGTGACTAGACCACCCCCTACCATCATCCTCGAAGACCGACAAAATAGCCCTACTAGTGTCTGCACAAGGTGGGCAGGCCAGAGTAAGCGCCTATACTACAATTTCTTCTTATAACCTAGAGATTGACCTTAACTAGGTGCTCTCATAAATGGGACAATATACTACTACGGTGGTCGATTGAAGACAACCGGCGATCAAGAATCAAACACATGGAGTAGGTGAAACATCCAGGAAACAACTAGAGCTCTTGCTTATATGCACCTAGATAACGACTTCATCATTCTTGATGTTACTAAGTCCTGGGATATCAGCTCTCCACCTCTGACGGGCCTGCCGCAACCATCTGGCCCTCCAGCTGTGTCACTTGGTTATCTCTGGAACGACCTGAATCGTCTATACCTATATGGAGGCGAATTCTCCGATACACCTGTGGCGCTTCCGTCGCCAATTTCTACATGGATGTATGACGTTGCTTCTTCGACCTGGTCTGAATTTGAGAATCCCAAAACGTCAGCTGGTAACTACTCAGATCCCGAAGGTGTACTGGTACAACGCGCCGCGGAAGGAGCTGGAATTTCTGTTCCCGAGTTGGGTGTCAGCTGGTACTTTGGTGGTCATCTAGATTGGGCCACTACACCAGGTTGGTCGGATCAGATCGGGCGTGTCTACCTGAAGAGCTTGCTCGAGTTTACCCATCCTGGCTATGCGAACTCGGGCGTCGACTCACTCCGCTCTTCTGGTGCACCGAGCGGAGGAGCTTATCGCAACATCACCTGGGGCGGTATTCAAAATTAAGACGGGTTTAGCGAACGAGCCGACGGCGTTCTTGTCTATGTTCCTGGTTGGGGGCCAAGTGGAATCCTGCTTGGTCTCGGTGGAGGAGTTGTCGGAAACGACGATACAACCGACGCATTTTCCTCCATGAGCACTATCGATGTTTATGACATAAAGACAAGTACCTGGTACCACCAACAAACTTCAGGCGAAGCGCCTCAGGTACGGGTCAACCCATGCGCTGTCATATATTCGGCTTCCGATGCCAGCTCGTTCAATATCTATATGTACGGCGGACAAAACCTGCTTCCGGTCGGCAATCAAACTCAATATACAGATATATGGATCCTGACCGTCCCTTCGTTTACCTGGATCAAAGTCGATACCACCACCAGCACACAACCGCCCGCTCGAGCCGGCCACCAATGCGCTGCCCGAGACGGTCAGATGATCGTAATCGGCGGCTACGTCGGCACCGAAATCGCATGCGACAGTCCCGGCATCTACAACTTCGACGCCTCAAGCTTAAAATGGAAGGATTCCTTCGACGCAGCAGACCACCCCGCAGACTCGCACCCAGATAACAGTGTTCTGGCCGGTAGCTACGGCTATCAGGTACCCGACGTAGTGCAATCCGTCATAGGCGGCTCCTCAGACGGCGGCGCAACAGCAACACAACCAGCCTCCGGACCCGCCACAGACGGCCCATTCAAAACTGGCACACCTCCGGTATTCACCATTACGCAAGCAGGCAGCACAGCAACCATCACCAACGGCCCCGGCGCAACCGGCGTAACCCCCGCCACTTCCACTCCGCCGCCATCAGGCACAAACGGCGGCTTAATAACTGCAGGCGTGATAGCAGGGCTCGCCGGCCTCGCAGCCCTATACCTCGGTTTCTGCGCATGGCTCTACCGCCGGCAAGTCACAGCATATAAGCGGCACATGCTTGTCGCGAACCGGTACTCCGGCGGCGCAACGCCCGCTCCCGATGACAATGATAACCCCTTCGCTGACAGCAACAGTCCCTTCAACGGAGCCGCTGGCTTACGCGAAAAACTCCGCAAGACGAACCCCGCGGATGGGACGAACGAGCACTTCGGTTGGGTCGGTCCGAAGTGGACGGCTGGTAACCAGCGCGGCGAGGAACACAGTTCTGGGACTTCTGGGTCGGGGCCGCGGCCGAGTGAGGATCGGTATGCGTGGGGGTATGAGAATAGCTACGGCTTTGGCAATGGTGGTGGAGGGGTTGGGGGTGTGAGTCGCTCGAAGAGTAGCGCTACGCGCAGTACGGCGAGTGGGAGCTCGGCTGAGGCGTTGTTGGATGGGCGGGAGCCGAATTTTATTAGTGTTGTGCTTGGACCGAGGAGAGCGTTGAGGGTTGTTAATGGGATGGAGATGGAGGAGCCTTGAGGAGGGAGGGCTTGCGCTTCCCGATAGCTGCTTTTTGAAGATGAATGGTATGATGTATGAGAGATGATGGATGTTCTGTACGATACCCTTGATTTTGTTCGTGCTATTTCGGTGGATGATAATGGATACACTATATACCTACTAATTAGTATTTCTCAATATACATAACTGCGTACTCGAGAGCTCATATAAAAAGGAACAGATAATGACAATCTCAGAAAGCTCTGACGTCGATAATGGATACTGCCTGCTACCATGCAAAAACATACGAGCTAGACACACTCAGATTTCACAATTACACCAGAACATCATTCTTATTATTGACACATACTTTATTTTTATTTTTTATCTGATAGATAGATACCTATACAATTCATCCTGAACGCCAGCTTAAACCGGATATCATAACCCAAACCATTGGATGCATATAAACCCGCCCGACTCCCTAGCTATCTTCACAGCGTAAATTCAAGTTCATGCCAACGAACCACGTGGATCCGCTCCTGCTGGGCCACCACCATCTTGCGTGTCGAGGATACTGGAAAAGCCAGAATTTATGTCATTGCCTAGCTTCGTAAGGAGTCGTTCGATCCAAGAAACTTCTTCGACATCCCCAACTTCCTTTAGTCGATCAGCAGTATCCAAGGCTAAGCAGACAAGCCGCGTCCGATATATTGGAAAGTTCTTTATCCGGTCGGCCTCATTTATCTTTTCATGCATAAACTGAACGGCGGCGGTATGGTCTGGTGTTAGAGGATGGTGTAGTTCTAGATGGGCGATATCTATCGGTGCCTTAAGAGAGCGTCCGACGTCCACGAAGGCGTCGAATGTCGGAGCTGAAGGCTTTAGATATTGCGAGGCCAGTACCGTAGATTGCCAGGATAAATCCCTCCAGGCCTTTTTGTAGCTGCCGAACACTGCCTTGTTCTCGTCTGGCCGTAGTATATCGTACGCCTGTATCAACGCCTTGTACGAATCATCAAGGCCGTGCATTCCGGCCTGCGAGCCTTCTTTCTCTTTGCTTATAGCTTGCAACAGGCGGAATAGGGCGGTAGGGGAGTTGCTTCCAGTAACCTCGATCTCTTTCTCCGCCCCTAAACGCGCTACCCATGTCCAAACTAGTTCTTCGAGACCCTCGGCGTACATGAAAGGTACGAGATTGGCGAAGAAAGGGGTGTCTATTTTCGACAGGGACTGGAGGTTATTCTCCAACCCGGACGTTCGCATCCATTGAACAACGCGTAGCCCGGCCCCGGATTTCGCCATGGCTTGCTTGACGTCGCCGCCTTCGGCTACGAGCTGGGTCCATACTTTGGCGAGGAAACCGGCGGCGCGGCGCGGGGTCATAAGACCCCTTGATACTGCGGTGTCGAAGACATGGAACGGATCGAGACCGGCTGCTGGCTGCTTGCGCTCTTGGTGAGTGAAGAGGGGGTGTGAGAGGATTGCGTGGAGATGTCTCTCCGTTGGACGATTCGCAGAGGCAGTAGGTGCTGGTTTAAGTAGAGGGCGATCTTGTTTCAGGTGTGCGGTTTTCTGCCATATTGGTTCGTCTTTGCTGTTTTCCCACGGGTGCTCCTTATCGAGGTTCTTTCGGAAAGAGGTCGTAATCGATTCGAGTAGTTGTCGGGATTCTCGATTATTCAACGGTAAGGGATGATGTATTGGGGGAAGGAAGTTCTTGAGGGATTTGAGCGAAGTGGTTCGGGCGACCATCTTGTATGGCTTATGACGGTGTTGGCGCCGGTAACGGTGACGATGACGAGGCTCGGGTCTGATACTGCGGGGACATTCACGATTCAAGCTTCCGAGTACCTGTATCTCCGGACCTGTACCTATACCTCTGGTGCTTGTAGAAGGGAAATCGATCGATTCGATTGCGCAGGAATTAAGCGCTGTGGCGAGCGACTTTGTGATCTTTTAGGCTTCGCCTGTGTAGCCATCCACGTTGCCGTCGCTAATTGAATGGTAGATGAGGTCACGGTAGAGTATTTCAGCTAGAGTGGTGCAACATCTGATTAGTATCGATGTACTCAAGTACCAGCCAATCATAGATCGGAATTCTGATCCGGAAGGTGTGATGGTGTGGTCCAGATATGCGCCTTCTTATTCGTTAGAGTTTTGAAACTAAACCACTTTCGGTGTCGCTTCGCACGAAATCGATGGTTTGGTATCTCGGTACACTAGGAACCTTGAACCGGGAACACTCAATTTATTTCATTCTATTATTTGGCATACTCTTGAATTTCTCTCATTTCTATAGGCGAGCTATCTAGTTGGTGATATGTTACGGAAAAGCAGCAAGCCGGCATAGACATCGCTCGAAGCACTAGATATGGAACTCGGAATTGGAACTCAAACGTTCATGTCATGTAAGATAAGATGGACAACACTATGATGTGACGGACTCGTCTTACGACTGAGTCAGGCAATGATCGTACACTCTACTTGGGTACATGCCTCTAGTAGCCCTGCAAACCACAAGGGGTCACTCCTAGAAATCCCTAAAATGCCCGTTGCAAATATACCCTGAATCTATTAGACAGGAAATGTCTTCGTAGATTTCAATAGCTCAAGTAAGGAGTTAAGGGTTACGACGACATGTTTAGATAGTACCTGCTTAGATATCTAGGAGGAACAAATGATTAAAGGCCAATAATAAGCAAAGAAAATACCTAGTTATTGACCTATATGGTGATTTTCTCTGGTCGCGGCACTTACATGCCGGGTTTGTAAGTCATTCAAGTGTTGTACTCTAGGTAGGTAGGTAGCTGGCCGTTTGACCTCCCTCGATTGTCCGGAAAGATGAAATCGGTAGGTAGATTTTTTAACATAAATTCCAAAGCTATAGGTACCATGGATGCACGTACCCAGATATTCGCAGATGTCCTTCAGGGTCTCTACATCAGCAAACAAGAGGTGCATTTTTATGAGTAATTCCAAGCTTACCTGAATTACTCATACAAATTTTTGCATACATGGTACGTACGTACTGTATATAGGAACCTTCCAAAAAATTGTCACACCGTGGATGTGAAATATTGAAAGAATACAAAAGAAAAGAGTACAGTAATTGAAGTACTCAGTTGATTCCGCACACGTCCAGTGCAAAGCGCGCAGATCGATCGTAGTTACCTCAGCGACTGCCCTTAAAATCTAGCTAGGTCAAGCTTCCCCATACCGTTAGGTGTAGACACTGACTCGCACGTGCCTCTATACAGTTCCACCCAGGTGGTTGACCAATAAAATCAATAGAAAAAACGCGAAAAGCGGGTTCATGGGGTAGAATCCCTACCTTGACCTGTCAGCCAGCCGTTCATATGTACAGTATTCAGGGCAGGTACGTACTCGAAAACGCATAGGGTAGGTACGATGCCCGATTTGGACCAGCGCATTCTCGTTAATGTTCAATAGGCAGACGGAGTGTTCCAGTGCTTTCAATGCCCCCAAGGTGCAAGTGCACAGTTAAGTTAGGTAGTTGCCCAGCTTAAAGTGTTCAAGTGTCCAGTGCTGCTTTGCCTGGACTATCAGATATTCCAACAGCCGAAAAAGCCTTCAGTAGGATCCACATTTCACCCAGTCCACTTCCTTTTTCGCTGCAAAAGCTCTGGAATTGTATTCAGGTTCTGATGGTTCTTACACTCACGTACTACAAAATCCCAAAGCACGAGAATAATCAAACATTTCCCACTACACTGAAGCTCTTCCTTACTTTGACATCCGATTGCCATTGTCTTCAGACAATTGGCCAATTCGCCCTCACGCTGCGCGTCAATTTTTTTTATTGACAAAATTCTGCACTGTCAGCCTTGTCTCTTGGTAGAACTTGGTTGAAATCGATCGCAACACAGTGCCACACGCGCCACCCTAGTTCGTTCTTAAACCTCCTTCCTCCCAAATCCACCATCCAACCATAACCAACCTGGAACCAACCCACTCTCTCGTCATTCAACATAACTTCGTAACCTCAACCTACTCTCCTCCCGTCCTATTTTCTAGCACCTATCGAGTCGACATAGTCGCTGATTTGTCTGCTATTATTGACAAACCCTTCTAAGAAGGGATTCATCTTCTCATTTTTCTATTTCTTTTTTCACACAGCCTAACCTATCCTAAGAAATGGCTGAGGTTCAGGCCCGATCCCAGGCACCGCCCTCTCGTGGAAGAGGTGGTGGCCGAGGTGGTAGAGGAGGCTTTGGTAGCCGTGGTCCCGTGAATCGACGCACGAATGGCGACAAGTCTTCCACGTTAGACGCGCACACTCTAGATGATGATGGTGATGTTTTCCAACTGAGAAAGCAGTATGGCACGAAGCTTGACACCATCAAGGAGCTCTTTCCCGACTGGTCTGATGCCGATATCTTGTACGCCCTCAAGGAAACGGATGGTGATGTTGAAGTCGCTGCTACGCGAATCTCAGATGGTATGTTAATTTTTTTTTTCATCACATTGTCGCTCCATACAAACCTTTATTTAACCCTTCACTGCTCTCCCTTGCCACCTTGTTTCACATTGCTAATATAATATCTCTTATAGGTACCATCTCTCAATGGGGCGAAGTATCGAAGCCGAAGAAGACTACCACTCGTCCTAAGGCCAAGGAGCCTCTATCTGCAACCGATTCCGGCAACGGCAGACCTGTTCGCGGTGGCCGTGGTGATCTCCGTGGTGGACGTGCTCGTGGAGGTGAGAGAGGTCGAGGCGCTGGCCGAGGTCGAGCCACTGCTCACCCTCCCACAAACGGTCATCAATCCAAGGACAATCAGCAACTCTCTGTCCCAACTGAAGAATCTGCTGATTGGAAGACTACTACCAACAACGATACCACCACCACTACTTCTGCCTGGGGAGCGACTGAATCTACCACCGAAAACGTTACCACTCCTACTCCTACTGCCGCTACCACTACCACATCCAAACCCGATTCTGCCCCCGCAAAGCCTGCCGTGATCCCCCAGAATGCTCAAAAGACCTGGGCCAGCATGCTTCGACAGTCGACCGCGCCGAAACCAGCCCCGAAGCCGAAGGAGGTCCCCGCTCCTAAGCCCGCCGAACCTCTTGAACCACTTCCTCCTGCCGAACTTGCTGCTCCCGAGCCTGAGCCTCAACCTGCACCTACTGTTGAGGAGACACCTAAGGAAGTGGTCGAGCAACCTCCTGTTGTAGAGCCTCCCAAGGTTGTTGAGCCAGAAGTGGCACTACCCCCTCCTGAAGATGACTTGACCAGAACCAATCTTGAACAACTCCCTGACGCGTCGAACCCTCCGGCAACCAACACTGCTGCGAGCACTACGGCTGACTCGTGGGACCCGAGACAACCCCAGCCAAGTGCATCCGTTACTCCCCTCTCTGCGTCGCAAGCCCAACACCAGACCCCGCGACCTGCTGCTAGTGGTTACGCAACAACGGCGATCAAGGCAACCGAACGTCCTGCTCCGCGTATGCCCAGCTACCAGAAGCGTCTTCTAGAACAAGAAGAGGCGGTTCGCATGCCTGGTAACCGCGAGGTTGACCGAACGGCTGTCCAGTTCGGCGCATTCAGTTTGAATGGTGGAGAAGAGGACATTGATGGCGATCGTGAGGATCCCGAAACTAGAACTCAGCCGCCTCCCGAATCGCCCGTAGCTGTTCCTCGCGCTTCGTTGCCTCCGGTATCTCAACCGGCTGCTGTGCCCGAAGCATTCCCTCCTGCCCAGAAGCCGGCTACCTCCCTACCTCCGGCACCTGGCACAGCCGGTACAATACCCTACAAAATCCTTTACATGATAAACGCACATACTGACTATCCTCTAGCGACGCCCGTAGCTCCCCCAACCGGCCCGGCTGCCACTACAGCTCAGCGTATGTCGCAATATCCTCAATACCCCCAATACCAATACCAATACCAAACTAATTATGATGTAGCGCCTCAAGCGCCTGCTAACAACCAACAATTCGGTCGATTCGGGCAAACTAACACGCAGGAACCGGCTGGCTTCCCGCAGAAGCCGTACGACACGTTTGGCCAGCAGACGGCAACCACCTCGGCCGGACTCGATAGTTTCCCGACCCCTACCACGCAAACGGCAGGGCCTCCTACCACCGGCGCATTCAGTTCTGCTCCTGGTGAATACTCATCATACTACACTGCTGACCCACAGGGCCGAAACTCTTACAATAATTACTATGGCCAGCAGTACGGACAGCAGCACGGTGGCCAAAACCATCATGAGACCTCTAACGCCCCGAACCGTGGATTTGGGGGTTACAATGCTGGTCAGAACGATAACCTGAGCCAGTACCCTCAGAGCGGTGCTCAGCAAACCAGGTACGGCGCTGCTGCATCCGCCGAGTCTCATAACAGCGGGCATAATACCCCCAACCCTATCGGACAAGCGGGTCAGCAGGCAACTGGTCAAACGAACCAGCCCCAGTCCAACCTTCACCAACAGCCGCACGCTAACCAATACCCTTACTCTCATCCTTACTACTCTAGTCCTTATTACGCTCAATACATGAGCCAGTACGGTGGTGGCTATGGACAAGGTGGCTATGGCGGTGGTCCTTATGGTAAGGGTGGGCTTTACGGACAGCCTCATCAGTACGGCATGTCCCCCCAAGGTCCTTACGACCATGCCTCGTCGCCTGCGACTAGTGGCTTTGGCCAATCAACTCTCGGGGCTCGTGAGAGCGGTCTAGGCTCTAGCATCGACAACTACGGTCGTGCAGGCTCTGCTCAGTCGGGTGCACCCGGCAGCCTTGGTACTAGTGGATTCGGCGGAATGCACGATACATTCGGACGTGGCTCAGCGTACCCTTCTCAGGCTGGTCAATCATTTAACTCGCCTAACGCGCCCGCGTCGAGCACCGCAGCTGGCAATGACGACCTCAAGCCCTACGGTGACGCAAAGGTTGCCGGCGGTCCAAGCCCTTCGCTCGCAGCTGCCGCACGTCCAGGATCTGCTACGAACACCACGCCCGCAGGGTCTGGCCTTCCACCCCCTCAATCCGCTCAGCAGGGAATGGGCGGCTACAGTGGATATCCCAGTCACCTGAGTCACGGCGGCCTCCACGGAAACCAATCTGCGGGTAGCTATGGTATTGGTGGCACGGCCGGACAGGGGCATGGCAATGCACCATACGGCGGCTACGGAGGTAACCAAGCTTTCGGAAACTACTACGGTCGCCAACAGCAGGGTGGTTGGGGCGGCAACTACCATTAGGCATCGCGTAGTCCGCAGAATCGCAGACGAAACCGGCCTGGATGCAGAATGCGAGTTAAGCCTTGACGGCGTGGCTGTGGTTAGGCCACTCGCCTCCTGATAGGCCAATACTTTCTCTACTCTAATGAATGATTGAGGGTATCCTTTACTCTCGTTTTATCTGGCGGGGGCATGGCACGGAAAGGGCCAGAAAAGTTCTTGCTAATAGGTTCGGGAGGGACGCGACTTGCATGTACGATTGTTTTTCCTTACCAGGGTTCCATTTCCGGCATTCGAGGCTTCGATGCCTGTACTAGGATTAGGTTGATACCGAGGGTACGAGCTTTTGATACTCGGTGAAGCAATACAGAAGCTTTCCTACCACAGTCGTTCCAATGATGACCTATATGATCTTGATAATTGTGGTGACATGATGATTGATAGTTGTAGGATATTCGTAAGCATGAAGATAGATTCCAGTCAGCATATATTACTGATAATCATTTTCTAAGCTATCTGACCTAGGAAACTATCTGTGTTCCGTCCGAGGCACTATAAAGACAAAGGCAAATAGATAGCCGAGAAGGCAATTACTACAAGAACGAATACATTTTGATACCCATTCTAAATTGTGCTATATACTATTTATCTCCACCGTGAACCCTTCTAACCGACCACACCCCAATCCTTCGTAACTCGTTAAATCCCTCAGTAGGTAGGCACGGTGATACCGTTAAAAGCAAGCAGATTCGGACTCCCATCCCCAGCATTCACCACAACGTCCGATACCGCTAACTCCGTAATCCGCTTCTTCACCTTCGCGGGCTCATCCAAACCGCTCTCTAAAGCCATGAGGTACAACGCCAAACCGGCTACGTGGGGAGAGGACATAGAGGTTCCCGAGAGAACGGATTGAACGCCTTCTTCGTTCCAGAGCGAGGCCACGTCGACGCCGGGCGCGAATACGTCCACGCAGGACCCGTAGTTGCTGAAGGAGGCGCGAGTCCGGTTCGAGGAGATGGCGCCCACGGCTAGGGATGTGCTGGCCGAGGCGGGAGAGCGGGTTGAGGCGAGGGCGTTGTCGTTGCCCGCGCCCACGACGGAGAGGATGCCGGCTGCGGTGGCGGCGTCGACGGCGCGGTTTAGGGTTGTGGAGGTTGAGAAGGCTGAATTTGCGTGTCAGATTGGGGGATAGTAGAATTGAGGGGAAGGGGTGGTACCTAGACTCATGTTAATCACGGATTTGCCCGCGCGGCCTGGAGTGTTGGTCACGTTGTTCACGACCCAGTTGATTCCGTCAATGACATGGGATAGTGTTGAATAGCCCTAGATGATTACCGTTCTGCGTAAGCTTAATATTTGAGGGTATGATGTTGAAAGCTTGAACTTACGACGCTCCTGACGACTTTGACGTCAATAATAGTCGTCTGCTTCGCTACGCCATACGTCTCGGCGCCGATGGTACCCGCGACGTGGGTGCCGTGGCCGAAGTGATCGTCGAAGGACTCCGTGCCGTTCCACGTGTTGTAGCCCTTGATGGCGCGGCCGTTGAATTCGGTGTTGTTGGTTAACACACCGGAATCCAACACGTAGGCGAAGGTGCCATTGCCAGCCGTGCTGTCATACGAGTACGTATGGCCTCGTGTTTTGGTGTCGGTGATGGGGTTACGCGACGATATGCTCTCAAGGCCCCATGGGGCATTGCCCTGCTGCGTCAGAGCTGTTATACGGCCTACTCTGTCTTGTTCTACAGATAGGACCTGGGGTAGTCAGCGTTATTGTTTACGTGTTATGATAGAAAATTCGGATAGGTTAAAATTTACATTGACATCGGCCAAAATCTTCGCGATAGTACCGTCATCGAACTCTCCCGTGTACGCGGAAAAACCAGCAAAGCTAAACGACTTCTCCAGTCCTGCCGTGGCACACAAGTCGAGGCTTCGCTTGTGAATGTCGCGCACCCAGCCGAGGTGGGCTGCTACGTCTACGGCCGGCTTCAGGCTCACGATGTACTTGCCCGGAACCACATCGCCGTCTTCCAGATCTAGGATGTCGACCTGCGCGGCGAGCGCGGGACCGGCGATCGCGAATAATCCCAAAGCTAATCTCGCCAAGTGCTGCATCATCGTCATGATCCGTCACGTCAGTAGCTGGAGAAGCTGGAGAAAGCGGAAGGAGAAAAAAAATTTTAGAAGCTTCGGCCTGGAGCATGGGGACACGGTAGATATATTTAACTATTTACGTTATTTATTGAATTGGTTGCTTAACTCATTTCCGAGACCGCCCCTAATCAATTTTGTTAGAGACCGGGAAGAGGTCGCGCCAGTTCGTATTAATATCCTACTTCGCGCGCCCCAGAATCGTCCGACTCGCCCTGTCCTTCGTTCGCCCAGAGGACAAGAATGCCGGGGGACCGCTATTACCTGCATGGGGCCCAGCCGAGAGGGCTGCTTGGATGGGACCCGGGAAACGCGCCGGGAGGGTTCGTGGGAAATTTATTGGGAAATTGGCCGGCCCCATCGCCAAGCGGTGAGCCGAGTAAGCTGGTATGCTGGTTTTGGCTCGCGTGGAGCTGGCCACGGCGCGCAGCGCGCAATAGGCTACCTACCTTGGGACGCATACACCCCTACCCTTCGGGATATTTTGAGCTTCGCGAACGATCTCATGTAAATACATAGGTGGCCGGATTTCGTCATTTTAGCATAGGCAATAGCTTTAGGGCTTCTCCCAGGCGCGTCTTGCTTTTGGCGGAGACGAGCAAGAATGAGCGGATATGGAAATTAATGGCGCTCGACGGGTTGGATCTAGATGCTAATAGCTCGGTAGAATACCACCTACCTAGGTAAGCATCGAGTTCGTAATATAAAGAGCTTCCCCACGGAAACTGTCGATTTCGAGAACTATTGTCATCAGTTCCAAGACATCGTGCCTAAATTCAGTAGGTTGTTGAAGAAGAAAAAAAGCCAGAGAGCTTGTTGAGCATCCATTCACCCGAACTTTGGAACGACCATTGCTTGAAGAATGCTTCTATAATCTGTATGTTTATACGGGTATACGAGCGCGTGTAACCTCTATTCTATGCATCCTCGCAGCCCAATGCAATGCACCTAGATAAAAGGTAGCCTTCCTCTGAAGGTAACCATGCTTATATGACCGGGTATTTCGGCTGGCCCGTCTCAAGCCAACCCTCTATATTCTCCTTGGTCGCTCTATTGTAATTGGAAATCGTATCCCCGGCGCACCACGCGACGTGCGGTGTAGTGACTATGTTAAGACCGGCCGTCAAATCCGGCCTCAATAACAGGCTATTCTCGGTGGTTGCCGGTTCCGTCAAATACACATCCGTTCCGTATCCGGCAATCTTTCTCGACCGAAGGTGCGACATAAGAGCCGACTCATCTACAATACCCCCGCGCGAGACATTGACTATGACCGCGTAGGGCTTCATCGCAAGGAACTCGTTCTCCGAAATCAGATTCAGGGTCTCGGGGGACCGGGGCAGGCATAGCACAATAACCGAACTTTCCCGGATCAAAGTCTCAAACGAGGTGCGCCCTTCGGGTACCGTCGATGCTCCTCTCCGCGCCGATATCAGAACCTTCATGCCCAAGGCCTTAGCCATCGTCTCTATTATCTTTCCCACGGCGCCGTAACCGATGATCCCCAACGTCTCATCCCGACAAGTCCTAGGCGGTTTCCCATCCACATCATCCAGCGTGTGGAGTAGCGAGCCCCTCTTAGACCACTCGCCGGCCTGTACCAACGTATGGGTCAGCGCGACGCTCCGTCTCGTCGCAAAGTACAGCGCAATCGCATGCTCAGCGACCGCCACAGCGTTACAATGCGGTGTATTCGCCACAACAATCCCCCTCCTCCTACACGTCTCCAAGTCCACATTATCCGTCCCGGACGCGACCACAGCGATCATCTTCAGTCTCGGGGACGCTTCCTCGCTTAGATCCGCGGCAGAAACAGGAACCACGGTGACGAGGATTATATCCGCGTCCCTGATGCGCGCAGCGACTTCGTCCGGCCGCGTCCGCGAGTACGACCGCAGCTCGTAGGTGTGGCCTGCCGGGAAGTCGAATGGCGGGACCGGGACGAAGAAGGATTCTAGCGCCACCACGACGTGGTGTGTGTTACCCTCGCTCTGCGCCGCCATCTTCCTACTTTCGTTCAAGAAATGTCGCTTTGCCGAAACCGTGTTGGTGTGCGTGCCACGAAATGTCTCACACCCAAATCGGTTTCTCCTAACTAAAGAGAAATACCTACTTTGGGTTTGAGGTTGGGAATGGAAATTGCGCAAGTGAGAAAAGTGATAGTGACGAAGTAACGGCCTTGCCCCATCGAATCCGCCGACCCGAAGCGCGCTTGTTGCCGGAACCGGAGGTGCTGCCCATTTTGTAATCGGGAAGGCGCGAGCGTGGCGGGCTGCACGTCTCAGCGCCCTTACGCCATCACCACCACCACCACAGCAATATCTCGCTGCGGGCGTCATCAAATCCCTGCATTGGCTAGGCCGGAACGCCTTGCCAATGAGATCCCCGCGCGCCGCACGAAAGGGGTAATCTTTTGAGACGGTTGCGCGGATGGTGGCATGTGGTACTGGGTGGAAGGTGGGAAGTACACGGGAACGAAGCCCGCCCCGCATAGGGTCGCACAAGGTTCTCTTCAGGGGAGCGGGAGAAGCTAACGAAACGCCGATTGACGGGTACCTACTTCGGCACTATGCATAGAGGCTTAGAAATGTACTCTAGAGTACTTGGTAAGTACTGGTAACTTGGAAGTACCTAAACAATCAAACAATCTACAAGGCGTGCACGGGAATAAAAGAGGCGTCTGCAGAAAGTAAACATATTTTTATTTTTTGGTTGGTAATTTGACATCATCGTTCGTGCTGACTTAGGTCCACTCTTCCTCCGAACGGACATGTAAAACATAGGGCGTGAGTCTCCGCCGCGTCCTCCCTTGCGTTGAGACTCGGTTTACAACTACCACCCTTCTCGCACACCATCATCAATTGACGACGATGCTTGAGCAATGCAGCTACGGATACTCATATCGATGATGTCCTTTTTGTTAATCGCAGAACTGCCGCGTCGGCGATTACTTCTTTTTTTAGTGCGTGCGTGTTCATGGCTTGGCACGGGTCTCCAAAGCAGCTAGCTCGCCGAGGGGCTTGAACTCCGGGAGGGTGGACAGGTGCTGCAGCCACGACACGACGTTGGGGATGTCCTTGCGCATGGCGTCGTCGATCAGGAACTTGGCCGCGAAGAAGATCACGCTCGACACGAGGATGTCGGCGAGCGTCACTTGGTCGCCGACTAGGTACTTCTTGCCCTCGAGAGCGACGTTAACGCGCTTTAGCGCACGCTCGGCGCGAGATACGCAGGTGTTGTAGAGCTGCTCGTTGTACGGCAGCATCTTGAAGACGACCATGCTGGCGGGAGGGAGCATGTTGCCGACTAATTCGCTTTCGGAGAAGTAGATCCACTGCGCGATCGTGGCCTGGATCTTGGCGTCGGTACCCATTAGCTGGTCCTTCTTGGGTCCCGAGAGGGCGATGTAGTGGGCGATGGCGGCGCTCTCGGCGACGCAGAAGCCGTCCGCGCCCTCGAAGGCGGGGACCTTGCCCATGGGGAACTTAGCAGTGAATTCAGCCGACGCGTTGTCCACGCCCATCTTGAAGTCTTCCACGAGAGGGACCTCGAGGCCGTTGAAAGCCGCTACAACTTGGGCCTGTGATGGTGTTAGGTTCAAGGCACGGGATTCGGGGTTAGGGATTACTGCTTAGGGGTTGGAAAAGAAGAGAAAAGACATGGGGAGAGGGGAAAAACACTTACCCGCTCAACGCGGAAGTTGTTAGGGTAGGAGTAAATCTTGCCGAAGGGAGCCATTGTGATCAGGTAAGTAGAATTTGAGTTTGGTTTGGTGTTGTGATTGTTGTTGTTAAAGTTTGAAGTTGTTGAAGTTGAGTTAGGCGAAGAGAATTTTTTTCTGGTGTTGCAATTGCGAGTTTAAATGTTGTGATCGGTATGTGGATAGGAAAGGACCCCTCAGGACAACCCCTCCTACCCACGTTCTGGAACCAAATATTTATACAGAATCTTCAAGAAACTACGGACCCGCGACGGATTCCGACTTGCAGTCTGCCCATAACAAAATCATGCACCAATTAGTCATCATACGGTCTGTGTACCTACCCGACCTATCTTCTCCGCGCCAAGGTTACCTCTGGTTGCGTCTGGTTGCGCTCTTACTGCATAGTACGCTGGAATATCGTCCGAATAGAGGGGCGGTGGATATGGGTCTTTTGGGTTTTTCGGCTCTGAAACGTGTCATTGTACTAGTTAGTTACAGTACTAACTTAGCGGGTAGATTAGGTGCATGAGCATCAAGCTGAAGCGCCGAACGGCAACGGCTGTACGACTTTCCAAGCCTCTCCAAGGCTCTCTTTACCGCCCCGGACAGATCTACAACATCATGATTGACTGATTGCCGTTTCCATCACCTTCCCCTTTTCTGGCTGATAAATTGCTCGTTAGTCATGATTATTCATCTACTCATGCACAGCCTTGGAAATCAAAATTCTGATTTCTAGGAAACATGGGTTTTATTGGTTCGGACAATTGATCTGATGTAGATTGAGTTGTTTTAGACGTCAGATCATTCGGCAGTCGGGGAGATGTCGAGTACGACTGGTCAGTAAACTCGTGTGAATTAGTAAACCGGTGTGGTTCGGGGTTGGGTCCTCGCCGAACCTACGTACAAGGCTGTCTTGAAACATGACGCTAATTCGGGATGTCATATTTTCAGTATTTATAACACTGGATGACGCTAAGCTGCGGGATCCTCGAATAGCGTCGCTCTAGCAGTAAATCAGGGCATATACACTATAGTACGTAGGTAGAATCTAGGTCTTCTTCTCCATTCCAGGTAGGTCCGTATGTGAATAGGGAGGTATTAATAAAACCTATACGTATGACCAACGGTTCTAGTCGTAATACCCCGAAAATATAAAGTTCTGGGTAGGTCCCTGCCACGGTAGCAGCCGTTGCTTATTCTGACTGCTGGCGATCCAATAATTCTCATCGGTCTCGCTAGCGATATTGCGGCTGACAGGGCCACCCCGCACATATAAGACGGCCGCCTGCCGTGCTTCTTCGCCGTAATCCACTAAATCGCGGTCGTCGGGGATAAAACATTCATATTCAGACAAGACGTCGTAGCTGCGCAACCGTTTCTCGACGAGCAGCTCCCAGCTTCCTGTCTCACGGCGGTACGTGGCCGTGTCGCACAGAAGAACGTCGTAGAAAAGCCCCATTGTCAAACCAGACGGCGGCAATTCTAGTTGATAATAATCGACAGAATCACCCTCCATGGCTGAGTAGCTTTTGATTATATCTAAGTGTGTGATAGGAGCTCGCCCGAAGGTGAGACTGATATTACGCCAGCTCGCTTCCGGGCGGAGGTATGCCTTGCTTTTTATCTCGTCTTGAGCCCATGGGAGCCTGCGGAATGGAAGAGTAAAATCACCATTGAGAGTGAGATATGCTACTCGGGCCTTTTCCTCTGATGTGAAGCAGTCTGCCGTATTAAATAATCCCTTGAACTTAGTTTTGATAAAGGGGTGTATTTGTGTTTCTTGAAAGGGATTTCTAAAGCTAGGAGTTGAAAAGTTGTGAGTGTTACGTATGACGTCCTGAACGAGGGCATTGAGTCGTCGATTCGTGAGCTGTAAGAGGATAAGCGATTGGAGGTCAGTGGCTGCGACGAGCTCGAGGATTGTGATTAGAACCTCATTGGGCAAATACAGCAAACAAGTCATTATTGAGAGGGTTGAAACCGATATTGGTATTCACTCTTAGTGCTACTTCTTCTCTTTTGCCTAAAATGTAGGTAAGTATCATGGGTTGTACATTAGGTGGAATTCAAGAAATTCGAAATTTAAGGCACATTTAATTACCCCGCTACCCGTTAATTGGGTGTTTTAGGGGCTGACAAGATTACATAATATTTTCATAGATCTCCATTGGTGCTGTAGTAGGTAGCTTCAATCGCGGGAAATTTATGGGGTCCTAGCCCCAAACCTTAATGGAAACCTAACCCCGCAGGTTACAATCGCTTATGTAATGGTGCAAACGAGGGATGTTGGATTAAAACCACACGCATGTGTTGAGATACTGTTTTTCCCTATTAATCCTAAGCCTCTTCAGAAACACTCCACAAAATCTGCATCATGTATCATTCATACCGTGCGGCTTATTAATATGTACCTTGCAGTTGCCAAAACCTGTACTGAGGAAGGAGCACAGTGCCATTTTCATACAATGCAGCTGTTTGCGCTCTTCTACCGCCTGGACTACAGTTGGTTATATATTCTGCCTAGGCGTGGAAGGCGGTAGGATAAGTAGGTAGATAGAAATATAGACCAGTAACATTGACATTAAATCGTATATACCAAAACTTTACCAAAGACACAAAACTTTTTCATCCTAACATTTATCAACCCACCACACTACTACTCGATCGCATCATTGCTCAAGAGCTTATCTACCTACTTCATCGCTTCATCACTTCACTGCTCCATTGCTTCGTCTAGTCTTTTAGTTCACTATCGTCATTAAAAGTGTCCGTATACACAATGTCGAACTCCACGGACCTACCCGATGAGTTTCTGCAGAGATTTGCCAATCTGTCACTAAGCTCTCGTCGTCGCCTAGAGCGCCCTTATACGAAACCCATTTTCACTGAGCTGGCCAATGAGCTACTCCAGCAAATTGCAGGGTATTGCCAGGCCTCAGATATTTTAGCACTAAGTCAAACTTGTCGCCGTCTCAATGAGGCTTGCGACACTGCTTTTGTCTTTGAGATGTCCTTCAAGAACCATGTAAGATTCTACACTACCAACCTCTTCTCGGGTCAGAAGCTAACTTCTAGTCGCTAGCTCCCTACACTTAACACCACGGCTTTCCACAACGAGACTGCGTTGGTGCAATTCATCAATAATTATGTCAACGGTTCAGACAAGTACGACCATGGCCGAAGAGATCACAGGAAGATGTGGATGTGTATGGCCCTAGCTGTATCCCGGATACCCCATGCATGGTCAGAGATACAGGAGATTGCAAAAGCTGTGACATGCAAGGGATGGGTTCTGAACGAACATACCAGGATGTCGCTGCGAGGACCGTTGGGTTTCCTAGCTACTCTACCAATCTGGGGATGTGAGTACCAATTTTTTCTCTATTACCATGGGTAGCTTTTCTAACATGAAAACTTATTTAGGTACGAAGCAGTTAAATCGTGTTGTCGACCTATATCATATTTTCCCATTTCTTGAAAAACAAGCAGACGGACATTTTCCTCAAACTCTCCTACAACTCGCCTTCCTCTCAGCCATACGCACTCTTGAAACACACACGACTCTGCATAGACATACCATGATTCATGAATGCGCGACATCCTATAGAGAGAATTTCTGTTTGAAAAAACCGACTGTTGAGCAATGGTTGACCTGGAGCAAATGGGGGCTCCTTACGGTAGAACGTATGGCGCGACTCATCCGTCACGAATCAACCCATGACGGAGCTTTCTACACTGACCCCGCAACCGGGAGATATATGCGGGTTAAAGCACCACACCACCTTCCTAATTCTAGGAAAATTGAATTCCTGAATTTCTCCCACTTTGAAGAAGGGAGAAAGGCTAAGAGGCCCATGCCTCCCGAACCCACATTTCCCCTTCTAATACCAAAGCTTGTAGCTCAGGAGGAGGGGATTCGCCGTTCTTTTGATGCGTTCTGCGGCGGCGAGTGGTTATCGTGGTATCAAACGCGTACTTGCGATTTGTTCACGAACCTTGATAAAGGGGAATGGTGTTACGCCTATATCAATCTCGCACGGGATGGATACGTCGTTGAACCGACATTGACGGGAATACGTTTCCGCCATATTCCTACCACAAAAAACCATTTTTCAGTTCAAGTACCGGATGGGAAGTTCCCAAGAGAAACCAGGAGGCTGCGCGGTAAAGTTTTCGTTAATAAGGGAGGATTCAGGATTGGCCTAATTTATACTTGTCGGCATGGCTTACGACACGGGATGGCTGGCTCGTTTATGCCCTTAGGCATATGTGGCTACGACATGGAATGGCGAGGCACATCTCAAGTTACTTGTGGATTATTCTGGTTCTGGAAGAGGGACTGGGTAGACGCCGTGGCTCCTTAAATGTGACGAGAACTTGGGTGGTTTGCAGCTCTCCCCGAAAGGTATTCGGGGGATAGGGTTGCGGTTTGTCAGATAGAGATAAAGGCTATTGACTTTGTTGTTACAAAGACTTAAGAACCCTTTGCGTGGATGTTATGTTGTTGTTGTCTTCGAGAAATTGAAATTTGATCTGCGCCAATTGCCCTTCCCGGTGACGTTTACGGCTTTAAACAAAATATTAATACTATAACATAGACGAGGGCTACATTACCCGATGTTTCCATTGAACTCACTCTTTTGAGGATATAAAGATATAATGAGATCTGCCGGTCGCGAAACCTCAGCTGGGTAGGATTTTGAACTTGTAGTAGCAGGTATATCTATCCCACTGCAAGCCGGAAGAACTGACCTGGCACATATCCGAACCTAGGTAAAGATACCTACCTTAGAATACCTACTGAGGCTGACAACAAAGTCTTGGTCTAAAGCCCTTATATTACTGATATGTCCTTTTCTTACTGTTGGGAAGACTTATATTGGACTGATTCAAGGCTATAGCGCACCCTTTGCTGTAGTTGATACAAGCTTAAGCAGTCGTGTCAGGGATAGGGAATATTCTCCGCCTCCAGGGCCACCATCGGAAAGCGACAGGTCTCTTTAGGTGCATATCCGGGGCCGTGGAACCGGCATACGTGCACGATTACGTAGGAGTTCAAGAAAGCGAATTCATGCTCGGTATTATTTTAGTATAACTGCCTCTTTAAGGCCCGTTTCTCATGGGCGTTTTTCTGGGTTTTATTCGCGATTCGTCCTGGGTATAAACCGATCCTACTCATTCCACTAATTTCAATATCCACACCTCATCCGAGTTCCAGAGTCGTAGCAATATCGACATGCCGCCAACAACCGGAGGAATTCCCCGTCATCCTTGGTTGGCGATTAGAAAAAAAGAAAAAAAAAGTTGTCCCATTATACTTCGTTGGGACTAATCGGTCCAGTATGAGACGTCAGGGGAAACCATCTCTCTAAGAATTTTTTGCTTTATGGTTGGTAAGATGGTGCTGGCATATGCATAGCGGGCTGAGGTTGATAACCTTGCGCTATCGGTTGGGCGTTACGCTGGCGCATCTTGACCTCGTTATCTTGCTGGATCAGCGCGCAGCACGAGCACCAGTACGAAACGCAGCAGTCGTTGAAGCCGCTGCCTTCGATCTGATAACGCTCGCGGATCTCGCCTCGCTTCATCAACGCGTAACTAAAAGAAATGTGAGCCCTTGGAATTCCACTTGAAAGATCGAGGATTGATTTAGAGGAACATACATCCATCCGCAACCGGTGAAGCAGGTAATGAGGCCGTGGATCATGCAGTCGCTGTTCATCATGTCGGCCGATTGCATCGAGGGATCTCTAATCCGTTCGGAGGTCTGGCCGAGCACTACGACGAGAATATCGCGTTAGTACATTCCTATCTAATAATTGCATTGAATGGGCCTGGTTCCTTACAGATACATGGCAGACAAAAAGCCAGCAGACAGCTTGTACATGGCCCACAATCGCATAGGCTCGCCTGCCATTCACCACCCTGCTGGCCATACGCCGTCGGGTGAGGATATGCGCGCTGATCTACTTGGGGGTGCATCTGTGGTTGTTGCATGTCGGGTAGTCCTTTTGCTTGTGGTGATGGGGATAGCGGTGTCGGTTGTTGCGCGTAGGCTCCTACAGGCGGTTGTCCTTGCACTGCTTGGTACTGAGGTTGAGGTTCGCTCGCTTGGGGCGCGACGTAGACAATTTTTTCCTGGGTATCCATTGCACAATTATATTCTACCTCAAAGGTAGGAAACCGCTTCTAATTTTGTACAAATGACGTAGAGACAAAGGCCAAGTAGTCACCTAAATAGACTTCGCTCTAGCTTGTATCACAAGTCAAAAAATCCCGTCGAGAAAACAAACCAACAAAAAAAGAGAGTATAGAAAGTAAAGAGAGAAACAAACAGCCCGCGGCACGCGAAGGTTAGTCTAAATTAATAAATATTAAACGAGGCACAGCAGCACCAAGTCCATTCGAGTTTCCAGATGGGTCGAGTACTCCATAATTAAAGGTTCATCTCCATGTTAATCATCATAGCACAAGCCATTGTAGATGTCATACGGCATCGATCTCGAATCAACATGTAGTAGAGGACCCAGGCAGCTGGGATCTATTGTACTGCCATAATGCAGCTGAATACGCCGTATGCGGCACAATTAAGGCAGAGCTACGCTAGTCTCATTTCCTTTGTTTCCACTCTTCAACCGATAGGGACTCGTTCTAGGTAGTAATAAGTAAAGTCACCCTTGGCGCAGCTTAAAAGTCTACGGATCCTCGGAAATACAGCGAATCAGCACGTCGCTGAAAAGTCTACAGTTGCACTAAACCTACCTCTTGACCAGGTGCTGCGCCCGCCGCCGAGTTAGGGCTCAATGCTGTTGGCTGCTTATTTCATGTCTTTCAGCCCTAGACCGGGGTTAAATTAGAGCTTTATTTCCCTGTAAGGCAGAGTCTTTACCCCTGAAGCGAAGGGGCTGAAGGACGACGAGTCCACCTAAAGCCCGCAAAAATTTAGCGCGAACACTGAGATATTATTAGGTACACCCTCATCATAGTGATTGACAACCCTACAGAAGATGAAAGTCATATAATATGAAAGATTTGGTGTTTCGGGGAATTGTTTGCCAGTTTCAGAAATTCGAAATTTCTCATAAATATGTTTACTTACGGCCGAAATACCTGACTAGATCGACACTTAACAATCGATGTAGAGTTATGTGATGTTCTAAATTTAGCTGGTCATTATGGAAGTGAAATAGGTGTGGTTTCACCGAAAACCAAGACACATATGCTAAGTCTTACTCTCGCCACTAAATTTAAGACATGTTGGTTTTGTTGGCTTTAGGACGTTGGAGCCATACTACGTCAACAGAAGGATAATCCAAACTCAGGGCGTGAAGTTGGTGCCGTTTTTGATCCTGAGCTCGACGGTATGGTTTCTACTCACGAATGCGGAATGCCATGTTAATGCTATGTAACTCAATCATATGTAGGCAAGAATCTGGGTATCATTCTCTAGTCAATTTTCTTTTTTTGAGATATCACTCAAGCCAGAAAGCCAAGTAGTTTCAGGCGAAGATCTTGGCTAATAGGGACACCCAAATCCCCAACTTACTCAGCCCTACAGGTCAACACTAGCACAAATGTTTCGATCTTGATCGCAATGACATAATGAATATATTCGCATGAAAATTTTGAATAAATGATCAAGCAATTACATGACAATATGAGCTCAATGAGACAAGAAGGGCACGTCTAGAAATTTCACACATTCTAGGGAAACCCTTGCTTATTTCATGATTACCTATATAATCAGATTCTCATCGCTATATTGCTGTGGCTACATAAAATCGAGAACTGGTAGTGGCCTATCCGCTAAATATGTAGCGGGTGGTCGCTATAGCTTAAGGGGCTGAGCCGCTAAAAAGAGGCGCTACATTGGCCCGGACCTTTGCGGTTTAACCCTCATCGACATTTCATTCGTTACGGCTCGTATTGTGAAGGATTAGGTGTTCTACGCTGATAAATACGGAATCGGCCTCTACGGATGGGGTGCTCGTTGAATTTTCCGTCGCTAAAACGCTTCCCCATAACATCAGGGAGAAGCCGCCATGTGTGTTGGCGTAGCTCGATCGGCCAGATATTTGTGATCACGGGATCAAGGATTCTACTTATCATAAAGTACATTAAAACCTGGTAACTAATTCATATTAGCATTAGCGGACCATTCCGCGTAGGGTATCGTCTAAGCTCTAGCTTACACAAAGTCACGGCTTCCACGTAGCAACTCGCCTCTTCCGCTAAAGTCAAAGTGATGTAGTCCAACTTCAGTTATAGACTGAACTATCTGCCAAACACGTCTGCGTAAAGCTTGTGGTGCAAACTGAAAAGCGCCAGCTGCCCTCGTAGAGGCTTCTGGATATTGAGTAGGCCGGACAAGCATTTTTCCAGGGGTATACCTTGAGAAGTCGAGGTCGGCCGGCTCATTAGCGCTACCGGGGTTAGCCACCATTTCTATGGAAATTCCGTAGTAACGTTCTACGGGGCCGTCCTGAAAATCTATCTTTATTCGGGCGCTATTGGGGGTCGGTTGGCCGGCCCGTGATTGGGGACTGCGCAAATTTGGCCAATTCCAACTTTTTCTTTCCGGGGACTCGACAGGGGCAGGCCTCTCATAGAATTCAACGTAAAACGTTCTGCAGAGTACATTTTGTAGCCGACTGGGAATAGCACCAATGTCATAGCCTACGTGAGCATGATCGGGCAAGAGTGGAGTAGGCGGTGGTAGATCGGGCAATGCTCTTCCAGTAGCCATTAGCTTCCACTATTATGCGCTGGTAAATAGGTGTGTAGGCGTTTCCTATAAGTGAAGAGCGATATATTCTGGTACAAGGTTATGGAGAAAAGACTGTACACTGATTGGACATAGGTTATAGATGGTATATATATTAAATTCCTATCGGCCTCTTGCGCGAAAGCGCAGCGAAAAAGTCAACTAGGTACCTATTCTAGCAGACAACAAGATTGATTGACAACATTTATTTCATCATGACTACATACTAACTGTGTAATTAAATCGATAGCGGTTTCTAGGTCGTTATTAGCACAATATACATGAGTAATAGATTATTATATATAGGTGCCCAGGTCCTAGATATGCTTTACATTGAGATATAGGAGTCATCAGGTACAAACTCTAATCTACTACATGTTATGGATAGTGTAAAAGTTGTTTGATAAGATATGTCAACTTCATGGAGAAATGGATGATGCGTAAGGATCTCATTCAAGGGGCTGTCATGTAAAGAGAGAGTCCGTACTAGCAACCCAAGTTTCCCCTAGTAAAATAGGGGGCGCGGCTCCTCTAATATCATATGCTCACTATGGAGTATTCAAATCGCTACGACAAACTAGTGGGCTATATCTACCAGCCTAGTTTACACACAATAGACGAAACAGTGTAAATAAAATAGTTTCTTAGTGCTAGTGACCTAATATCCATTAACCTGTCCTTCGCGTTCTTTCAGTTCATCACTATCGTTGATTATCGTTTCAATCGTTGGGTGTATCGTATTTAAGATGTCTAATGCGTCTTGAATGATGTCTTTCGTTTCGGTGTCATCGATGAACTTGTCCTTGCCTTCTTCAAGCCTCCCCAAAGCATATGGAAACCAGTCAAGAGCCTTCGTGAGGGCTTCGTACGTAGCACTAGGGAGAACCTCCCCAGTCTCGATATTGTCAAAATAGTCTTCAATGTTTTTGAATACGGCCAAGATCTTTTCCGCGTCGTCGAGTGATTCGATCTCAAAATCAGGAAATTCAGGCGAATCTGAGTTTGTCATAGTGAAGAAGGTGCGGGAATTATTATATTTGAATCTTTAAGGTCTGCTTCACCTCTAATATTCGACATGAAAGACAATAATATCTAGGAGATGAGAATTGAAGAAAGCCATTTGCCACTCCGCCCAACCAGCTCTTATACATCATAAAAGCCTACTTCATCTCCTTACAAACCTCGATTTCTAAGTTACCATAACAGCTCCTCGCCTCTTATATCCGAAAGAGGGCTTATATGAATAGCTAGGTAGGTATGAAGCCGAGAACGCGAGGCACAGCCGAAATATCAGACGATGGAGCTATCATGATTATTTTCCTACGGATCAAGTAAAAGTAGACGTCTACGTCAGAAAGAAATGCAGAAGCATTACTGGCCAAATCAAGTGAAACGTTGCTCTCGTGACTATCTAAACTAACCCCTCTAGCCACGCGTCGTTAACCGGGCTCGCGGTAATAGCCGCGAGGGAGTTGTTGTTATGTGCTGCTTCCTAATATTGATTACCTGTGAGGGCTGTGTTGATTCCTATGACGCTATGCAAATGACCGCTCACACTGTATTGCCTGTATTTATATACAGTCATCAAGGACTAAGGCTTTGGTCATAAAGGGGTACCTACACATTTTTTGGGGGCTTTATGGCGAAGACTCACGTCAGATAGTGGAACATTAACAGCTACTTGGTGTTACTCATGTGTAGGCTATTTATTGATGTGTTTGCCAATATATAAATGTGAATATCCTATGACCTTATTCATAACACTGGGGAAGGTGGAAGGGAATTAGTCATGTCGTGTGAACATGACATCTGTCTCAGTACTATGCAGGTAGGTACCAACAAAAAATCGTGGAGGGCTATACGATAAGTAAGATAAGTATATTTACTGCTAGGTAGTTGTCATATTATATGTCTCGTAATATCCAATCTTCTCTGATTTGCCCACGACGCCAATTTCCTAACAAACTAACCATCATACCCCTATTCATATTCCATATCTTCGTCACCACCCGTTACTAACCGCTCTTACCCATAATCATCCTTTACTCATGGAAATACCCCGTAATATCATTCTGCTCGCCACACTTCCCGCAACGATGCATCACAGGATTTCCTTTCTTTAAAGCTTCTCGTGCAACCGTAGCCAAGCCCACTCCAGCTCCTGCACCGGCTCCCGTCATCAAACCCGTCTTCGTCCCAGCCTTTTCTTGTATAGCCGCGGGATGAACCCCACCCTCCTGACTCTCCCCTCCATCCCAACTCCCGTGTCCCATGTGCTCCCGGTTAATCCCGGACGGGGTCCCGGAAGAAAGCACATTGTACTGCCCATCGTGGCTCGAATCCGTAGAAGCGCGGTTCCTGGTATGAGACTTATGCCCCGTAGCGCTGTGCTGCGCGGTGTGCGGGCCATGAGAACTCGTGGTAGCGGACCGATGCTCCCGTGTTCCGCCGCTGGAAGGAGCGGTCGTCTTGGAATCGCTTAGCTCCTGCTTCCCGAGGTGGTGTGCTACCGCTGCGGAGCCGATGCCGGCTACGCCTGCCGCACCCGCGGTCTTGGCGCCGGTGTGGTGGGGGTCTTGCGTAGTCTTAGGGGAGGTGGTGGTTGGGGATGTAGAGGATAGGGATTTGTCTCCGGAGTGCTCGTGGGGGGTGTTGGTGGTGCGTAGAGTGTCCTTTAGGATGTGCTTCTGGCCGTGCTGGTCAGTGGTGGTGGGGTTGGAAGCGTGAGAGCCTGCTGATTGCATGTGTAGGTTGTTGATGTCGCTTTTGGAGAGATCAACGGCTTGTCGTGTCCCGGATGTTGTGCTTTGGTCTTTGCTGGGCTTGTTGGCGTGGTGAGCGACGGCACCAACGCCGGCAGCACCCACACCTGCGAATGCGACTTTTGCGCCGGTATGATCGTCTTTGGTTGCGGCATGACGCGCAGTACTTGGGGAAGTGGTCGCAGTATCCGTCTTGCCATGGGAGTGATCACCGATGTTCATGCCTGAGGGAGTTCCATCTGGCAAGATGTAATATTGGTGACGGTGGCTAGGATTTGTGTGCGACGACTTGGCGTGAGAACTAGTCTGCGGGATACTCTCTTTTTCGGAGGAAGTGACAGGAGCCGTAGTTCCCGTGACCAAACCATGCTGAGGCTTATTGTCAGAGTGAGTCGGCTGCATTGTTGGCTGACTAGATTGTCCCATATGTTTGTTGTCCTTGTTGGAATGTTCGTGCAGAGCGTATCCGGCACCTGCTCCCAATCCAGCGGCTCCGAGACCTGAACCAATCAATAATTCAGTCTGCTCAATGGGCTTGGTGTGGGTAGCAGAAGAGTGGCCTTTCGTAGCTGTATCTTCGGACAATGGGTACGTGGTATTTGTTTTCCTCGTAGTGCTTTGGTTATGAGAGCCAGTGCTTCCGGCAGCGATGAGAGGATCCTTCGTTTCCTTTACGCGACTATCGAAATTCTCATTTGGATGCCCGTAAAGCGCATTTGAATTGCTGTTCTCTTGCTTAAGGTCAAGTTCTTCAGACTTCCCATGTTTGTGGGCATTATCCTTAGCGGCGCTTCCTACAGAAGCTGCAGCAAGAGCTGCTCCAGCGTCCCTTTTCGTGAGAGGGCTGTCGTCTTTGCTTGGTTTGGGCTCTTTAGCATGCTTTTCCTGTTTGGCCTCGTGCTCCTCTGACTTGGCATCCTTTTCCTTATGGTCCCTGTGGAAGAAGCTGACGATTTTACTTCCTCTCCTAGCATGGTCGCTATCTTTGTTAGAAGCAGGCTCTTCCGGACTATCTTTCTCATGATGGAGATCTTTCTGTTTCTCAGCATGCTTATTGGAGGCCGCGAGACCGAGACCGGCACCAGTACCAGTACCGGCAGTTATGCCTTCTTTGAACTTCGAGCCATTGTGGCTGTCTGACTCACTGCGCAAGGTCTTGCCGTCTTGAGAGAGGGGTAACGATCGCTCCTGGTCGTGACTGAATTGAGAACCGAGGGGATGAACGGACCCCTCAGCAGGCGTCTCGGAGCTACCGTGCCCGGTAACTGTGTTGTAAGTGCCAGTGCCAAAGGGTACATCACCCCAATATGGATCATCATGCTCGGGATCATTTGATTGCCTAAGACTGTCCTGGGCGATCTTGTGATTGTCATGACCTAGTGTGGCCTCAGCTTTCGGTGCAACAGGGACTGCTGCTCCTGAAGTGGGACCAGTGAAGCCCCTAAATGTGCTGTCATGTTGTCTGGATGAGTCTTGTACGTTGGATAAGGGAAACTTGAGATTGTTGTTTTCATCGAGACGACTATAAGCACCAGTCATCACACCGGGTTTTCTGTAGGAATCATGCTGGTTGGGCTGCTTTGTTTCAGTAGCGTTGGATGCAGGGTTTAATTCCATTGGACTCTGTAGGAAATTCTTGTTCGACTGGAAAGCGCCGTCGTTGGCTGTACTTCGAGCATGAGGGTCTAGAGGACCCGTATTAGTAAGCCCAATGCCGGAGTCCGTATGCTGATGCCCGCGGACAGTCTTCCCCTCATCAATCCAGCCCCTGGGGTCTTCAGGTTTATGTAATTTGTTATGTTGAGGATGAGATGTTAAAGATCCTAGTGCTGTCTCGTCCATGGTAGAGGGTAGCATATCATCGGTTGGGAACGAACCTGGGATGTGCTCTGGTTCTCGTGAAGTATACGAAGTCATGGTGAAACGATAAATATTGGGAATTATTCTGGAAATGGCAAACTATTCTGTAGTAGTATATTCATTGAATGGGAGTAAGCTGATAAGACCCGACGAGCAGTGTGTCTTAAGTATCTCTTAAGGATCCTGTAAAAAAAGATGAGCTCATAGCTTAAGATTCAAACATATCCCTTGCGTTCCAACAGTCATGCCTTGGAACTATCGTAGCTACGCCTAGCTGTGCGACATCACACACGACATGAAAGACAATGACAAGTCATGACATCAGATTGCGACGGCGATCTACCTCGACACATTAGTAGCTTTGTTTCAATTCGTTCTTATTGCCTAATTGGGAATTGAGCTATCGTGGACTAAGGAACTAAGGAGCTGGTGTCAAACTGTCTCAGACTAAAAAGTTCCATTTCATCATCAGGGTCCGATCAGCTGGCGTTCGACTCGACACCACCACATCTTATTTCAGGGCTAGATCGAACATTTTCCTATTCCGTAGGCCTCATTGCGTAAGTGGCCGTGGTAGTTTGTGAAGTTTAGTACGAACGAACTCTTGGTGCGGGGAGAATTGATATCAAAGCTGGGGATTAACAACTATAACGAGTTGAAGCTGTTAGTGTAAAATTGGGCTTTGAAAGCATTTAAGCTATACTAGAGCATTACGAAATGATATTAAACAAGTTCTCATTCAACATTGTAGCTATAGCCTACATATAGACATCGTAAGTTGGTACAAGCGTAAAGTACTCCGTGCTTTCTAAAGCCGTTTTGAGGAACAATTGCAAAGCCAAAGCCTACAGTAGAACGCCAGTTGTGTCCTCCCCCAGCAAATACAAAACCCCATCCTGTACAGCCTATTCCTTATGAGCAGCCAAGAGCAAGCGGATGGCCATTGATTAAAAGACAATGTGGGATACTTTCCCAAAGTAGGTTCATCGTGGGATTCGAAGGCTTGCTGTTACTGTTGACGTACTCTTTCACCTAATCATCTCGTCTGCACCGATGGTCTCATCCTCTTCGTCGTATTCGTCTTCTTCGATAGCTTCCGTGGCTAACCGCGCTGCATTCCATTGTGGAAATCTGGGTCTGTAATCCGGAGGCGCTACCCATTTTGGGATTAGGCCATGTTTTCGCAATCGTCTCCGATGTCTCTTGCGCTCCCAGACGTTCATAAACTTCTCGTCAAACTGGGTAAAATCTCTCTGCATGGCCCAGTCCGTAATTTCGGCAACAACATCTCCCATTTCTTCACCAGCCCTCCACGCTAGAGCTCTTCCCTTTCCTCCCGTCGCCCATTCATCTAGCATGAATGGCATTGCATATGGGAAATACGGCTCATTCGGTGACCAGTCGCAGGGCATGTCTGGTGTACAATCGTACCGAGGTGTGTACAGCGCGCAGAAGACTGATTCTAGGAAGTACCATATTGACAGAACAAGGGCCAGTACGCCTAGCTTTGTTAACCTTAATTTGGGAGACCTTCGATACAGAGCGGGAAGTGCGAGCACGACAGGGGCGTTGCCACTTGAGCTAGCATGTATATGTGCTTCAGGCTTTGACCTAGAGGTTTTCACATCCTTATGAGGCTGTTCCGACTTGACCTCGGTGTGCAGAACTCTGTTTTCTAAGCGCTCAATCCCCTTCTTTGCAGATTGAATACCTAGGAGGCCTGTCTTTAGTGACTTGCTCATCCGATCATAAATTTGAAGTTCGCGATCCCGCTCTGGGAGCTCCGGTAAGTCAAGATCGTTGTCAATTTTGTCTATGGTATCATCCATCATTTGCTGGAGTTCTTCGTCGTCAATATCCTGGCTGGCAAGAATTGAATCGAAATCCTCTAGTGTTGAATCATCAATTTGGTTCATGCGCAGGATTGCACGGATATCATCTTTAACCGTTGGAAGTTTGGCTGTATTGATTATAGTGCGAGGAGGTTGACGGCGTCTGGATGCGGATCTGGCGCGACGCGAAATTGTGGGCATCGATGAGGATCGTGGCAGCGATGTTTTCCTTGAGTCCGCAGAATCGTCAGTTTCTTGTTTGGTGTTTTCTTCAGTTGATGCCTGGCTGGAATCTCTTGTACGAAGCTTCGGAATTGGATCAGAGACAACATCGGGGGCATTTGACGGCTTGTCATCGAAATGATTCTCCTGCTTAACTCGAATGGTAGCTGGTGTCTCCACGTAGGCTCCGGTGACACGTGGAGTTGGCTGGGTCAAGGGGTCGATTTTGTTCACTCGGGGCGTTTCTTCCTCGGCCGGCTCTGATGGAATAGGCGACGGCGCTCGAACAGAACCTTTCTCCGAGTAATTGTCAAGGGGGGCGAAAAGTCTCAGCTCAGCTTCAATACGATCCAAAGGGTCCACTTCCGAACCATGCAAGCTGCTCTTCTTCTCTCGCAATGAATCATTCGAAGTCGTCGGCCGTAAACCTGCAAATCCAACCGTCGGTCTTTCTCTGGAGCTCTTAACCTCCAAGTTCCTGGCCTCTAGGTTTTTCGTTCTCCTCTCCTGCCGTGCTGAACGCGAGCGACTATTCTCTCTAGTATCAACTTTCTCTTTTGGCGGAGAATCATGCAAAACAACTTTTGGTTCGACCTTCTCAGTGGAAGGACTAGCGCTAGTTGCTCGTGCAAGACGACTAAGCAGGTCCTGCGAATCATTTCGCGATAGTTGATTGTCCCTTTTATTATCCTCGGCCTTAAAAGCATTTGCACTCTCGTTGGATGACCAATTATGTTTCTGTTCGCTGGTGCTTTGAGGAACTGCAGCGGGGATATCTGTGGCCTGTTTCAACCGGCTTTCCAGAGATTTAACAGGGGCATTGTAAAGTGGAAGCGAACCACCTCGTAATACTTCTCTGTTGTAGCCTTGCTCAATCTCTGGTGACTCCTCGCGCGCCTCAGAATTTTTAACCCGTATCTCGTCAAGCCTGCTCGTAGCCACTGCTCGTTTAGATAACGCGTCCATCTCTCGCGCTCGTATCTCTTCAAGCCGACTGTTTGATCGCTTGAAGGATGACCCCTCCTCGTCTGGCAAGACAGCATTTGCAGCTTCAATTTCTTTCTGCCGAATCTCGTCAATCCGATTGTTGCTGCGACGTACACTTGCTGGGCTCCTAGCTGCAGATGTAATACTCGGTGTTCGCCGAGACCTCCCATTAGATTGTTCGGTTCGTATTCGAGGGCTTTCGGAAATCTGAAGATCCCCAGCTGTGAAATCGGCATCGAGCTGCCAGTTGAAGCTCTTTTCGGGAGATGGGTTCGAGGGTCTTTGAATTGACGAAGCTCGATCGCCTCGATCATTAATAGGCGATTGATTCTCGATGGATGGTATAGGCATAAATGTGCGAGCATGACCTTCCGTTTTCAAGATAGCATCCTGTTGGCTATCCCTATGACGTACCGGTGAGCCTCTCAGATCGTTGTCGCTGGCCTTCTTAGCAAGGACATTGCCGGTTTCCGACACCTTAGGTCCAACTTTGTTCCGACTAAATAACCCGCTAAGTGGTCCATTTCCTGTACCGAGTTGATGGTTCCGATCAAACTGTTGGAGATGAAGCCCGAGGTCGTTGCCTGCACTGGTCGCCAAGGTTTGAGGGAGAGTTGTGTTAGACGACTGACGTCTCGACTGTAGCCGTCGTGGAGCAGGACTAGGGGAGCCATCGATACGTCCGTTCATCTCAGCGCTAGCCATGTTAAAGGCATGCTTAATACTGAAGGTATCGTCGAGAGTATCATCCGCCTCCTCTTGCTGTTGAGCCAGCTCGAAGGCAGATTTGAGGTTCAAGGGTTGTCGCATATCGAGAGATTGGGTCTGGGGATGTCCTTGCTTATTTCTTTGGCTACCGAGGGAGTTTTTCTGTGGATCGGAAGACGTCGCGATGTTTGTGGTGCTCTTAGGTTGAGGTATTCGTGTTTCACGTGGTGACTCAGGAATTCTATTCGATGATGCGCTGAAGCTTTTGCTGTGAGGGATGTATTTCGGACTCGAATATAGAGGATGTCGCGAACCAGTACTAAGGCTACTAGTATCTGTGTCGGATGTGATGTTTTCCTTCAGCTCAGGTTTACTAGGACTTCTCTGTGGGATTCGTCGGGTGGTGAAGGGTAGCGTTGAAGTTCTACCACCACGACTAATACCGATAACTTTACCGTTACCATTAACATTGAGGCTTCCGTTGGGCCTCGTAGCCAGGACTCCCAATGAATTTGGTGGATTGCGATCCATTATCTCGTTGAGCGACGATAGCGATGAGCCCCAAATTAAGCAGATAGGCGCATCGTTGTTCGGTGGATAGATACGTGTTCGTCGCGAAGGAGCTCATAACAAGAAAGTTGGAATGAAAAGAAGGAAGGGAATGAGTTCACAAAAAATGTACAATTAAAGAGGGCGAATTACAGGGTTTATTTGAGTTCCTTGGGGTAACGTTAGTTTTTTTGCAGGTTGTAAAAAAGTGGTGAAAATGGGAAGAAGTTGAGGTCGTCTTGCTATCATGAATTCGAGGAAGCTACATCGAGTTGGCGTCGCGACTTTCAAGTGGAGATCCATGTTGATTCCGCTGCCTAGAAAGGAAAGCAGCCACTATCTTACAGCTGTCTCATAGCGCTTTCCACCAATCTAGTGCAGTCTAACACTCTGCTACTACCAACTAAAACTCTAATGTGGGCTGGGCTCTTCACAGGGATCGAGCCACTGCGGGGCAGATAAGTACCCGATTATCAATTAGCGTGTTCCGCGACTTTCTTCTCGAAGCTTTGTTAGCAAAACGACAACTTCTTCACAAACCTTCACAATCCTGAACGCCGTAAACACTACCCCTAATCCGTGGTTTTTTTCTCTAAGCACCTAAGGTATATTATTGTCACATGACAATTATTTACAAGTCATCATGATGATGAGTAGTAGTTGGCTCGCTGTACTAGCGATCACAGCACGCGCAAACAAACTGGCATGCGGATACACTGTGTAGGTACCTAGTTTGATGCTACACCCATGGGTCTATCAAATTATTTGAACATTTCATGGCCATCCATATATCCTCGATGTCAATCCTATTCGACAATTCAATAATACTACACAGAAAAGGCTACTACCTAATAAGTATATGTCTGTACCTAATAGTATTCGAGCAACGCGTAAAGCACTGGCTGTTGAAAAGTGCCGTGCGGGGAATGCCCCTAACAAGATCCCAAGGTTAGGGGCAATGGAAGCGGGAGCTCATGAATAATACTACCTAGATGTAGTATTTAAAATCTGGCTCTTCACTTTCATTTATATTTGTTTGACTTAACCTGATTTTCCATACGTCTATTTATATATGATGTCGACTTCAAAAGTAGCTATCATCACCGGCGGCGCATCAGGCTTAGGACTAGCGGTCGCCGAAGTCTTCTCTCGAAAAGGTTGGCGGGTTCACATCTTCGACTGGAACGAAGTTAGCCTAGATAACTGTGTTTTCCATAAAGTCGATGTAGCCTCGTGGGAATCCCTCTCGTCTTCCTTCGATGCCGCCTTTAAAAGCGAGGGTCGGCTAGATTTCGTTTTTGCAAATGCCGGGGTCATGGAAAAGGGGAAATTCTTCGAAAAACACGAATTCTCATCGCCACCACCGGAACCAGATGAATCCAGTATTGATGTCAATTTGAAAGGGGTGATCAAGACGAGTTACCTTGCTCAACATTATTTTAGGGCAAATGCGAATGGAGCCAAAGATTGCGTCCTTATTATGACATCAAGTATTGCTGGTATCGTAAGTGCCCTTCTTCAAGGTATTTATAACTTTACGTCCATCTCATCCACTTTAGTATCCCCAAGCGATCACACCTTTATACGCAGCAGCCAAAGCAGGTATCTTGAACTTCATGCGCTCGGTTGCTCCGTTGTTCTATCAGGAAGACGGCATAAGAACATACGCCATCTGCCCTGGGTCTGTACGGACTAACCTACTACCCAAGGAGTTGTGGGATGCATATCCGCAGGAATACCTAACCCAGATGGAAAAGGTCACGTCTACTCTGGAGTCCCTAGTTGATGGGAGGCAGCTTCAAGATTCTGGGGGGAAGACGTTTGAGAAGTCCAGTGTTGGTCTTACGGTCGAAATTTTCGTTGACGATGTCTATTTTCGAGGTCCACCGGATCCCTGTAACGATGGCATGGGGTTTATACTGGAACTCATGCGACCGAAGAAAAAAGAGACGTCTGCGGGCTGAGGAATTTCTCTTCATTCGTGTGATCTAGTCCTAGTAGCCACAATATATTTGTGAACCATCCTTCGAGCCTATACCTTTCGTATACCCGAGAAATACCAGCGCCTTACTTTTTGCTGGGGATAAGGCCTCGACCCATCGGGCTCCCGTGTTCATGAAGCATTCTTCCACCCAATTCTATGTACAAATTTCTCCTACTTATTTGAATTGAACGATTAAGGTAAATCCGGTCTTGATAGTTTCAATCCCACCAAATCTCTTTTTCAACGACATTTTCGCCCCTCGGCATCTGAGCATCGCTATATCCTAGAATATCGAAATTGTCAAATGGTCCCTTATCTAACGATCCGATCAATGTCGCAAGTTGGTCTTCTGCACAACCTCCCGAATCAGCTGGTGATATCAGCGACTCGAAGCTTGAATTGGTAATATTTGAAGTGCCTTGGCTATCTCCTTGAACTTGAGACGGGTTGCTCTCATTATATTGAGTATGGACATCTGAAGAAGGGGTGTAGGAGGGTGCGTGATGCGTGCGCATTGGCGGTGTCAAAGATGAGAGTAACACTGAAGATGATGGAGTGTGATGCGTTTTTCTCCTTTTATGCTGAGTGATTTTCGCAGATACCACGTCCATGAGAATGGAAGATACCTCACACAATCGACTGTTGCACGAATTTTCTTCCTGTAGATCGGCTACGCTCTGAAGCATTTCGATGAAAGATTTAAGAAGCTCTAGATCTAATGAGTCTTGCTCCTCACCTCCGTCAAGGAGGTGCGAATATATTTCATACAGGTAAAGAGGGGGATAAGATGCGATGACGCTATTATCAATAAGATTAGGCTTCTTGGAATACTTGATCAAAAAAATAGGGGCTCAAGTTGAAGTTAAAATTACTAACCGCGGAAGCATCCCTTGATGTCCCAACTCCGCCGAGCAGCTCCATAAACGAAACATGAGTTTCATACATCTCCTACTGATTTCGACGCGTTGGGCCATAGCATCTGGGTGTTCCCTCCAAGGCCACATATATAATAACTGAGTGCAGGCAGACCCGATGGATAATTCTACTTTCAACATCGACTTGAGGTCAGCGACGCTGCCAGGATCTTCTTGATCTTTATTGGACTCCACTAGCCAGTTCTGCAGCTTCTGGTTATGTTGAGATATCATCAATCGAATTTGGTTTTCTGTCCTTGCTGGGGCACGAAGTGCGTATATCTCCAAGTATATTTCTTCCTGGATTTCGGCTAACTTTGCTTTAGCGATGAGGTTATTCATGGTCGTACCATCGGACGACCCTTCAGGATCAATGTAAATGTCGGATTTGGGAATGCAATTCGATGCACTAATGGTCCAACAGACAGTTTTGTCGAGAATATATAGACAATACGAGACGTATTGCCTTTCTCGAGTGTCTTGTTCTCGAGAGCACCTGTCCCAGTCATGAAGACCGATTGACTTTGCGCACTGTGCAGCCATACTGAATAGCCTCATGAAGACAACCGGGGACATATATTCTTGAGCTACTATACACTATTCGCGGGATGTTAGCAGTCCGCATGGGAGCCAGGACGTTCAGGAATTAACATACTAGAGATAGCAGGGCCTGGACATTGATTAGTCGAGGTGAAAGCAATACGTCCGCATGTTCTATTGCCCTTCTTGCATTTGCGAGGAAGCCTTTCGTAAGGTCGAGATCAATAGAGGAGGCCCCACGGGTCGACTTGGATCTATTCGACTTATCTGGATGGGGCGGGGGTTGCAATAAATTTGCCGCTAAAGTCATGAGTATCACATTGTTAGAACATACGATCCTCCCTAGGTCTTGATCAGAAGATTCTGTCTCCTGAAGGGCAGCGACGATTCCCATAAACGATTCTTTGGTCCAAATGGGGAAATGGGTGTTAATAGTTGAGAAATATGGTTCAACCATAGCCTTCAAGATGGAAATAGGGGGTGCTGTAGGTAGGATTCCATTTCGAATTGTCGTTTCTTCTTGATTCACTAAGCGGTCAAGTTTTTGCTGTGCAAGAAGAGCGCTTTCCCTTACACTCTGATTCTCAGATCCACTACTAACAAGGGGCTCGAGAAGGGAATCTCTCATGCTGTATAAGAGTGACTCGAGCGACGTGGGGCCGAAGTACCTCTCAGTATTTTCACCATTTTGGCTTCGAAGAAAGTGACCAAGCGGCCTCTTGAAAATTGGGGATTCGCAACTTGTAGGACTGGTATCTTCTGGGGTAGGCCAAGTATGACCGAACTGTAGCGCTGCAGGGGAGGTTGTAAGAGTTGGAGTGCCAGACGCAAGCCGCTTTACAGTGTTCTGTGTTTCCGCTAACGCGTCCTGCTCGAGATAGTAAATGACTGCGAAAGTAGAAAGGGGTGAGTTAATATACCTCTAGACTCTCAAGGCGTCTGCTCAATCCCTCAATGGTATGGCTTCTATTATATGTCAATTATATCCTTTGAGTCTAATCAACCTAATCAAATCTTACAGTAGGGCGGTTTGGTTACCCTTTTTGCCATTTCCGGACCATTCACACTTATGCCCGAGGCGCGTGCAGTTTGAGCAGAAGGGTTTCTCTCTCCCGCATCGTATCTTCTTAATTCGGCATTGATCACATACTACCAGCACGATTATTAGCTATAGTTCACATCAACGCAGCTGGGGTCTTAGTGATCCCCGCCCACCTGCGTAATCCTTCCCGCTCGTCTCCCTCGACATCTGATCGCAATTAGATCTCTTGAATTACACATCATTGGAACTTGGAGTGACTTTCGAGATACTTACCTCTTCATGTGTTCGAATACGCTTTTCAGAAGACATAGTCAATGGAACGGTCGCCCATGACCTGGTATGTCAATATGAGGCGGATGCCGCTCATTTGAATTAGCTTTTCGCATCCAAAGTTCCGAACCTGGTTAATACACGGGTAATCGAGAGGATTTGGGGTCCGAGACGAGTGACCTTAATGTTCCTCCTATAGTTAGATCTTCCGATCCATTTAACAAGCTTGAATGGGTAATGCCGTAGGGCCAGAGCTATGTCTTGGTATCCCGTCTGCTCTACCTTGATTCGGTACATCTTTAACACATAGGTGATTCGATATGCTTACTAGCGATTCCACTAAATCCTTAATTGTTACGCAATCATCTGCTGGCTCCTAGCGCCTCTTAATGCTCCCAAGCTTCCCGCCTTTTCGAAGCTGAGAAGCGATTCTGGGTGAGACCCCTGCTAGTGGATCGTTTGCACAGACTTATATGGAGAACAGTATGGCTAGGTTCTGCACGTCTCGAGCTTTAAAGCTGTAAGCTAGACGCCTTACGGCGACCCGCCGGATTGTAACCATCCACTACGATCGCGGGCACCGGTTGAGCTACGCGATACCTACCTGGCTTGGCCAGTTCAACCGATGTAAGATGGAGGCGTGGAACTTAATTCACACCGAAAGGATGGAAGACTGGAACGCCAAGAGCGTATGGGTCGATGAAGATACTGTACCGCGTACTGTAGATTCCGTCAAATCGGATATTTATTCATGAAATGGTCATCATATAGAATATGACGGAACTTGGCTATAGCTATGGCATATGCCGGGTGGCTGTGTCATGGTTGAGTGATCCTCTTCCTTGACTTTTTGAGCAAGTTGGAATGCTAATTGGCCATGACTGTTGAGATATTATGTTTTCTCTTTGCTGTAGGTAGGACTTCGCGTATCCTCGACCTGTTAAAACCACGATGATACCCAACGCTGATTTGGCCTAGACTCATCTATTTCTCACTAAAAATTCGGTGAACTACCTAGATCGTAAGCCCCGTCTGAAAGATTCATCGACTTTTATCAAGTAAAGTGCTGACATTAAATTAACAATTATTCTATTACAATGTAAATTACGCCAATGAAACATGCTCACACTGCTCCATGAATTCCGTTTAATCCCAGCAGAACATACCTACCTAGGTAAATTACCTACCTGTACCTTGCTAAGATCCTGCCACGCCTAGGTTGCGGGCGGGTAGGTCGAGAGCCTTAATGGACTGACTAGCTTGATGTAGATGGTGGGTTGCCACTGAGTGCGTATCTAGATCCTGTGGGTTGTATCCTATCTTGTACTACGTCTCCCAGCAAGATTTGGATGTTTCTATAAGAAGCCTCGCCTCGCTCATACTTTAATGTAACGACGTTCGACATGACGAGCGGCTCTAAACCCTAAATAGGTATCTCGGGCCGAAGGATTGGATCGTCACATAGGTATTACCTGGTTCAGTAAGACCTGAATCCTTATTCTATCGTAGCCGATAATACTTATCTAGTTTCTTTGCTGCCTAGTCTTCTCTACCCGAAGCTAAGTTCTATTAAGGCGATCAGGATCGGATACAGGGGCTGATTGAAACACATATGAGCTGCAAATGCCGCGACGGCCCCCAATTACTCGTTGCGTTACCGATCATACGCATCGATGCTAACTAAGTACCTTCTTGGTCCGCAAGGACCGGGGCTGAGGTTGCAACCAGGACGAGTGCGACTCGGTACTCGGCCGAGCCAAGACTGGCGATCCGTAACACCGGATCGGGCTTGGCCGCACATGTGAAAACGGCTTCATGTTCCGCACGACTCTCTTGTGTTGCCACGTGCATCTCGATTGCATGAAGACCAATAGGAGTCTAAAAGTATCTCCAAGGGTAACATTTATATTTAAAACAGTCGCCTGGGGATGTGACGTCTGATGTTGATCAACAGATATCGTGCTCGTTGGGTGGTATTGTTAACCACATACGTAGCAATAGTTCGTAGCACTTCCATGTTTCGAAAGCTGGAAATGTACTCGTCCTTATAATTGGATACCACTCTCTGGAATCTGGGGTAACCTCAAATTAGTAATAGTATGCGAGGGTAGGTAGACGATAAGAACTATTTATAGGAAAACAACTTTATCATTCAACTCTGCGACCGGAATCATCCGCGAGAACATCTAAGAGTTACCCTATACGCTCTGTGCATTGGAAAAGGGGCAGTGGTGTAGATGGCTGAGTAACCCGAAAGCCCCTTGCACCATTGTCGAGATGACGAGCTTTGTATGCTCGGAGGAGACATAGTGTAGGTATGACGTATCGTCATTGTAAGTGAAGGAGAGACTAATTTAATCAATTGTTAATGTTAGTTTAAGATGAAAAGAAGCCTAATAATTCATACAAGATACCAAAATACTCAAATTTGCCCCCTGCAAGGGAGCTCAACAAGCCTTATTCTGGGCCTTTCTGATCGTCATTCTCCGCCAAAATTCTTAATAACCCTTCCGCCGCATGCTGCCCGAGCGCATCGAGTGAGCCCATACCTAGCATTTCGAGGACGCTAATATCAAACGAGAAAACCTGTTTCCACCAGGCGCGTAATTCGAGTGCAACCAACGAGTCCAAGCCTAAATCCACTAAAGATAAAGACGTATTCAGGTCTTCTTGCGGCTTAAGCAGAAGATCGAACAGCTTTTTCCCGATTTCAAGGGCGAGTGTTTTAGAAGACTCCGTCGCCTTGAGTAGAGAGGGGTCGGCCTTGACAGTGGCGAGAAAAGTCTTGAGAGTCTCGTTAGAAGAAGCGGCGTCTCCACCCCCACTCGAAGCATTGTGATACGCAGCCATGCGACGGTCCTTTCTCCATACTGCTCGATTGGTAGAGCTGCCGAGCGGGACGGTTGAGGCGAGACCGAGGACAAACGTGTTACCGTCGACAAAGCGAGAGCCATTTGTCAGATTTTGGCGAGATCTTGAAGGCGCCGTGGCAAGCGCCATTGCGTCGAGAAGTTCTTGCTCAGAAACCCCCTTAAAGCCACTAGACTTCATCTTGTTCATCAGCCCTTGCTGTGAAGAGATGAAACCAATTTCTTCAACGGCTCCAATATCCACAACAGAAGCAGCAAGACCCATCCCATTCCGATACTGCGCAAAAGCATCTAAGAATGTGTTTCCGCTGGCGTAGTTCGCTTGGCCAGGTTGTCCAATGATACCAGAGAGTGAGCTGAACAGAACGAAGAAATCAAGATCAACCCCTGCGGTCACCATAGCATTGTGAAGATTCCATGTCCCCTGGACTTTAGGCGCTACCACCACATTCCACTCATCGAAAGTCATGGTCTCGAAATTCTGATCTCGAAGAACCATGGACATCTGAATAATACCTTTTAGGGGATGTGATGCTGACGAAATTGCCTTGGCAATATCCTCGAGATTGGTGACGTCTCCTTTCACGAGCTTCACATCACAGCTCATGCTTTTAAGCTCGTTAACAAATAGTGTATCGCCTTGGCCCTCTCCAGCGCTTCGTGAGAGGTAAATCAATTCGCCAGCCCCATGATCAACCATCCACGTCGAGATTGCACGCCCAAGACCTCCGAGTCCACCGACTAAAAGGTAAGATGCCGATTTCTTGAGATTCAGGGGCCGGGGCCTCTTAGTAGTCTCAAAATGGATATCATGATCATCTGAAGAACTGCGTATGGATATACCAACTCTACCAATATGCTGCCCCTTTTGCATGTATCGAAACGCATCTGCGGCCTCGGCTGCTGAGAAGGTTTTTACAGGCTGGATCGAGGTCGTAAGTCCTTTTTCGTAGAACTGCAAGGTGGTCCGAATCAACCTATATTATTCGTTAGTTTTTCTCTTGATCCAAAGAATAGGACATCGCGCAGTCTCGGTGTCAATAGAACTTACCCTGCCATCACAGGCGGCTTCTTCCAGAGTTGGTCAATATCTACGCAACAGTAGCTGCGGTTGGCTAGGAAAGTATTCATGTCAAGTTTTCCGTTGCCAATTAGATCTCTCTTTCCTATTTCAATCATAGAACCAAATTCCGCGACGCAGGTCCAGGTAGCGTGTAGGAGTTCGCCGGAGAGGGAGTTGAGAACTAGATCAACACCAACGCCATTCGTTTCGCGCATGATTCCCTCCACGAAAGAGTCGTTTCGAGAATTAAATATCCTGTTCCTTGGTATATGGCAATTGTCTAGTAGGAATTGTACCTTTTCGTCGTTACCTACTGTCGCATAGACATCTGCTCCTAACATCTGAGATATTTGGATGGCGGCCAGCCCAACGCCACCACAAGCGCTGTGGATTAGGACAGACTACCTACTGTCAGCACGCTGAAGAAAAAAAGGGTTAACAAGACTTACCTGGCCCTTTTCAAGGCGCCCAACCTTGATAAGAGAGTGAATAGATGTAACATAAGGCATAAGCATAGACGCAGCTTCATCGAAACTCAGGCGATCCGGAATTTTGAAGCAGAACATGTCTCGGCTGACGATGTAAGTCGAATACGCATGTTTCTTCAAGCAACAAACCCGGTCCCCAACCTTGAGGTTCTTGACGTCGGCGCCGACGCGAGTTACAATGCCAGCAGCCTCGAGACCGAATTGACGTATTGGAAGTTCGACTATGCCCATAGCGACTAGGATATCCTAAGAAATACTCGTTAGAAGTTTAATAATAATTATTCTTGATAATACCGCCTTACCCTAAAATTTAACCCAGCAGAGTGTACTTCAACTTCTACCTCGTCACTGCGGACATCTTGGCGTGGTTGTCGGACCCAGTGTAGCGTGTTGAGGCGCCCTGGCGTGCCAACATCAAGGACGGCTATATCACTGGAGTCTGAAACCAAGAGCTCATCCTTCAAGGCAAATGGATGCAGTCTCCCCACCTGAATTGCCCCTTCGCGGATTGCGTATTCGAAGTCCGGCTTTAGAACATCATCATCCTTGCGCCTCTGAAATTTAGTAAGAACTTGTACTATTTTATCGGCCGATGAATTGAAATCGCTAACTTCGCATGTCGCAAAATCTATCAACATCTCCGAGCGCATCGTTCTCGCGAACCCAAAAACTTGCGCATATCTAGGATCATCACACCCGAGCTGGCAGAGGGGCGTGATCCATAAGAGTCCGGCATCCTGAAGGCTGTGGAGGAATTTCCTCAAAGATTCGAACCGGGCAGAATCTAGCCCCTCAAAGTAGGGTCCATTTATATCGAGAAGCGAGATGACGTCTTGTCCAGGGGGCGGGGTATCGTCTACCTTGCACGAGGTGACCTCGTACCCATTCTTCATTAGCTGGTCAACAATCCCGCTCGTGCCACTTTCATCTTTTCCATATAGTATTGTCACTCGTTTATGAGAATCTTCTGATGATTTAGAGGGCCTTGCAACAATGGTCGCCGTCAATTGGTGTGGCTCATCTGAGTCCAGAACTGTTCCGTCAATTCGATCAAACCCTGCAGTCAGAAGCTCGGATTCCCACCCCTTTACGTCGAAATAAGGCTCATCCGGTCTACCATCAGCGATGCCATACCACCACTTAGGCAAAGACCCGAATATGTAATTGATCCATTTTGAGGATGCGCATAGTTCCTGAAGTAGTAAACGACCGTCCGGACGAAGTAGTTTCTTGATGTTCTCGAGACTCTCTTGAACGTTCTTGGTTATGTGTATGGCGTTTGATGCGATGACTAAATCATACTGGCGACCCTCAAACTCTTGCTCTACGAGATCTTTGCTAATATCCAAAGTCGCGTACTCCATGTTTGGGAAAGGCTTCTCCTGGTCTTTTCCAGAAATAAAGCCGGTAGATGTGTACGTGTAATTCGAGCAAAGGACATGCCCGTCGGCCCGAGTGAGAGTCTTCAGGATATTAGCTACTAGAGAACCTGACCCGGTTCCGACTTCTAGTATCTGCAGATTCGGCTTTGAGTGGCCTAAGGATTGTATAAAATTGGATATATCGGTTTGGTTAATAAAATCATAAAGGCCGGCCAGCTCGTTTTCTGATAGGATGTCTGATAGTGCTTGACCAGATACTAAGAGATCAAGTTTCGTCGATACATGGCGAAGAGCGGTAGCTGCATAGGCTATGGGGGTTTCGGAGAGGCGAGTTGTAAGTTGCTCGATACGAGCCTGCAAAATCTCATCATCCAAGGCTGATAAACCCTCCGCCTGACTTTGAGAAGCAATCCACGACGCATATTTCTGTATGTGACCTGAAGGAGTCCCTAATGTAGGGAGCGCTCGTTGAGAGGATAGTAAGCAAAGTTGGCCAAGCTCCTCTAATAGGGCCATGTGAGGCGTGCGATTAGCAGGTCCTGAAATCAAATCTTTCACGTCTAAGAAATCTATGTCAGAACACCATTCGTATCGCGCAGCGGCGTGAGTATCGGCCATGTCGCTCGAAAGGGCACCATCCGCCAGAGTCATGCGAATTCCAGATGCTTCCAACACAGTAAGATCTCCAGAAGTACATGTCCCATTCCCAAAAATTGAATTGTTACTTGTTGCCTTCGCTGAGACGTTCGTGATCATATCCGAGTCGCATCGAACGATGCTAAGTTTATCGATGCTTGTTGGAAGCCAATTCTTTACCTTGCGAGCGTAACCATTCACGGCAGCGGCGCTCATGATCTGCAGAGTCCCATCAATAACTGTAGGATGGATGTGATAATTGGATTCGTCTCCTTGTCGGCCATTGGTAACCCTCCCAATCGCTCGGTTCTCAGAGTCAGTGGAAGTCTCTATGGTGCCAAGGGATTGGAAAGATGTTCCGAGATCTAATCCAGACTTGCGCATAGTTTCATACCACTTGCGCGCATTCACTTTTCGGGGAAGCTCATCAATTGGTTTAGCCGGTCCAAGACTTGTCGATATTGCTGTTACTTCGCCCGTGCAATGCTTCGTCCATACATGACCATTAAAAGAGGAAACCGTGAACTCCCACCACGAGCTATTCAGTGAAGTCGTCAATCGGTGCGGGCGAAAAGTCGTTATCATCTCAGTGGGTTTTCCTTCATCCAAGACTAACGCCATACTAACTAGGATATTGCGAATGCTGAATCCCTCGCTGATATCGCTAATTTGCCTTATAGCTTCTCCAGCTATGGCGATATAACCAGCGAACGGAAACACCACATCATCTCCAACCTTGTGGTCGCGGACCCAAGGCACGTTAGAAAGATGAAACATGTTGCGCCATACAGGCTCGATATCGGTACTCTCGGTGGATCGGGCTCCTAATAAATCATGATATGGATGTTTCCTTTGGCGCCAATCTCTACATAATCGTGGTTCATACCAGTAGCTATCTTCGTGGTTCCATGGATATCGGGGAAGGTCTGGGAGGCAAAGCCCACTTGGAAATACTGCCTCCAAGTTGATAGGCACATTTAGTGAATGGAGTTTCCCTACAGCGGTTAATAGTGAGGATATGCAGTTTTGGCTGCGCGCCATCGCCGCCACATAGGGGGCGGGGGAGGAAACCTCGGTAAAAATTTGTCTTAGGGGACCTGCGAGCGCTGAATGTGGCCCGACTTCAAGAAAGACAACATTTTGCCCTACCTCATGTTGCAATAGACTTGTAACGGCTTCTCTAAATCGAACGGGTGATTCTAGATTATCCCGCCAATATTTAGACTCGAGATTTCGTTTTCCGTTTAGCAATTCGCCCGTCACGCTAGAGAAAAATGGTATCTTAGGCTCGTTTCCGGTTACTTGGTGTCCGATCAGTGCAAGATAGTCTTCCCCAACCTCTGCCATGTGGTATGAATGGTATGCTTTATCGACCTGTAGTAACCTCGCTAATACGTCTCTGTTGGATTTCTTGATGGCTGCCACTACGGCCTTGACTTCTTTCAAATCGCCTGAAATCGTGACACTCTTTGGAGAGTTATCACAAGCGATTGTGACATTCGGAATCAAATGTTTTTCAGTGTCTTCCCAACCCATGCCTATAGCCGCCATAGCTCCGGCTCTCTTTTGCTTGGTTGTTACAGCGCCACGGTGGTGGGCAGCAATGATTGCCTCTGTAGCTGTTAGGGCTCCAGCGGCGTAAGCCCCCGCAATCTCGCCGCTAGAGTGGCCAACTACAGCGGTCGACGTGATTCCATAAGCTTGGAAGGTGTCGACTAGCGCAATTTGAACAGCAGTGCAAAGTGGTTGAGAAAGCTCTGCATTGTTCAGTCGACTTTTTCTAGCTGGTTTAATAAGCTCCTCTTCGATAGAGTAAGATAGACTATTCCCAATTATGGCTTTTAAATGTTGATCTAACGTTGTTATAGTGGATTGAAACGTTTCGTTTGACTGTAGCAACTCCTTGCCCATAAGCGGCCACTGGGCGCCCTGACCTGTAAAAACCATTACAACGTTAGGCTTCAGGGCTGCTTTAGTGGGCGGTGCAGCGTTCTCAACCACCCCATTGTTAACAATAGCGAATGTTCGGTGCTGTAAATGTTCCCTTCTAAGAGCCAAAGTGTAGGCTAAGTCAGCAACCTTATCAGGATTTTTTCCTACCCACTCCTTATAATTATCAACAGCCCTAGCGAGAGACTTCGAAGTATTGGCGGAATAGAGCAATAACTGTGGTATAAGAGGTGCATTTTGTGTTATAGCAGATGCGTTGAAGGCGGCAGCAGAATCTAGAATTACATGGGCATTGGCACCGCCTACACCGAAGGAATTAATGCTAACACGTTCAAGTCGAGATGCCGGCCACGGAGTCGGTTCTAGCGGAACTGTGAGCTTCGCTTCTTTGAACGGAATCTTTGGATTAGGCGTTGTAAACCGGATGTTAGGTGGTATTATGCGGTTTTCTAGGGCCAGAACCATTTTCATTATTGCTACAAGCCCCGATGCGCCTTCTGAATGTCCGAGGTTCGGTTTCGATGATCCCTACAAAAAGTTAGACGACTCTCTAAAACGGGAAAAAGGAAACAAATTCTCGAAAATAATACGCACGATGTAAACGCCCGATTCCCCAAACACTTGAGCGACGGCTTTAGTCTCTATGGGATCGCCAGTTGGCGTACCCGTGCCATGGCATTCCACCATAGCTGTCTGCGAAAAGTCCGTTATTCCAGCGACTTTATATGCTCTTCTCATCAACGCTTCTTGCGCTTCGGTACTAGGCTGCGACATTCCAGGAGTCTTTCCGTCGGCGTTATGTGATGTCGCTCTAATAACCGCACGCACTGGATTCCCGTCTCTGAGGGCATCACTCAACGGCTTAATATAGATGGCAGTGACTGCTTCGCCACGGGCATATCCATTGGCGTCAGCCGAGAAGGTTTTGCACGATCCATCTTTTGAGATAACGCCTTGCTCTGCTAAAGCGGTGGTCATGTTCGGTCCCAATATGAGATTGACGCCCCCGATTAGTGCAGCTTCGCAATCGCCCCTAGAAATAGCCATGCAGGCCTCATTCAACCCAACGAGGGCTGCCGAACAACCTGTGCGAATAGTCATGCTACGCACTCGATTAAAAATTGTTCCACGTAAAAACCCAATTTAACTTACCTAGGTCCTCGCAAATCCATTTCATAGGAAATTCTGTTTGAGAGCACGAAATCGCCCGTGCCAACGACTCGGTGCATACCCCATTGTTGAGTTTCTTTAGTGAACATTTCAAGCCAATCTTCCCCAAAATTCCCCACGTAGCAGCCTATCGTCTTCCCTCTCCAGTTAGTAACGCCCGCATCTTCGAAGCATTCCCTCGCGACTTCGAGCAATAACCTTTGCTGGGGATCTGCGCGTTCGACCTCCGTCCGCGGCATCGTGAAGAAGGATGTATCTAAAGCTCCTAAATCCACACTATCGTCCAAGAAATATCCGTGCTCGGTAGAGACGGTGCCTGGTTTTCCGGTAGGGGAGTAGAAGGTGGATAGGTTATACCGACTCTGGGGGACCCGGGAACGTGCATCGCCCTTCGCTAGTAGAAACTCCCATAACTCCTGTGGCGTCGTCAACCCGCCCGGAAGACGGAGAGCCATACCACATATCGCAATGGGCATGGCGCCACCGCTGGCATCCCCATTGACAGGTACGCCGGCAATATGATTACCGTTTGTGTAGTAGCCATTCTTTAACCATCCGCCCACAAATTCGCCATTGATAGAACTCCCATTGACTTTGATGTCGTTAGAAGATTGCTTGATATTTCCATTCCCGTTGACTAGCGACCCTTTGGCCATGGTTTCGCCATTGAGTTTCAACCCATTGGGAACAAAATGCTCATCAACTCCCGCGCTATTGGAAGTTGTGTTTGGAGTGAGCATAATCCCGGGTTATTCAATGTGCAAGAGACCTATGAAATTGAACGGAAGATACCCTCTACATCAGGCTTGAAGAAGAAGCGAGCAAATCGTTAGATCTAATAGATCTATAAGATCTCCCCTGTCTATGAATGGGGCTTTGCTCGTAAGCACGGATTCCGTTACCGAAAAACTGCTTAGTACGACTAATATTACTAATCGTCTTACAGCGATATGACATATTTGACTCTGGGGAATAAATCAACCATCAATTTCATGCAAATTGTCTCGATCTCCTTTGGACACGAACAGATAAAATGCAGGAACTACCTAATTAGGTAGAATGCCTCCTAAGTAGCTACACTAGTGCCCTACTGCAATAAAAATCGTCTCAGCCTCCAAAACCCTCAGTACATTGAATACCTACCTAACATTCATTATCGTTTCTTCCTATCCTTCTTCCTTTGTCTTTCCTCTTTATTGTGGTCTATTTGAACCATGTTCGATCGTTCTGTCTGTCTATGCCTCTCTGGCGGTATAAAATCGGGTTTGTAAAAGCCCTTGAGATGGTCGCGAGGGGCTGGCAATCCATGCCACCTTCTGACCTCATTGTATCGCCCTTCTGAGATTAGGTCATGCTTTAATAAGTGGTCAAGCATGTGAAAGTCCGGCATCATATCGTTAGCCGTCTTACCATCTTTAACATGGGCGCGAATATGCTCCATTCTACGTTGAAAATTAAGTCGAAGGTCGCCGTTTACTCCAGGATCCTTCGTACTGAAAGCATATGAAGTGCAGAACCAACAGTCAATTCTTTTAGGAAGCTTATCTTGAAGGTGATCGACGATAATGTGCTCAACCCAGGCCTCGGTATCATCGTACTCGAAGAAAGCTTCACAGCCCCCTATAGCATAGAACTCGCACGGTAAGTTATATGGATGATCTAGATATTGGAACGTATACCAATCATCTTCGATAGTTTCGTCATACTGAGTATTTCTCGAGGTAATACTAGCCACCGACGCGGGGTATGAGCTATACGATGTGGAATTTGAGCTATGTGATGTGGGTTTTGAGTTGCATGGTGTGAAGTTTGAGCTATGTGACGTGAAGGTTGAGCTTTTTGATGAAGAGTAAGAGTCGTATGACGAGACATCAGAGAAATCCTCAGGCTTTTCGCTGTTCTCTTAGCTTTAGCATAAAAGCAATACAACATAACTTTTTATTATAACTTACAATTCGGCTTCCTCATTTTGCTTTTCGTGGGAACTAGAGGCCCGAGACTCGGATGTGCTTTGCTTATCTTCCTGGGTAATAGGATCATTCAATTCTTTCTGGTATTGGCCCTGTGGAAGAGAACCATTGGATATTTCCAAAAAGTCTTCAGTGGCTAAAGATAGGTCCATGAGACAATCAATGAGAACGTGGATGTCGTCAAGAGGGCCTAATAAATTTGATGTATCTTTCGTTGAATTCGGAAGGCTGTAATCAATAACCTCCTGGTTGTTTTCTTGGAGTATCTTCAATATTGGTTCAAGCTTAAGTTGGAGATTATCCCTCTCTAGCTCTAATACGGGGAAGGCCGCCGATTGCTGAATGTGTATAGAAGGAAGTAGGCATTCCTTTGTAACAGTCCCCAACTCATAAAGCCTGCACAGTACTGGAATACCGAGATCTGTCGATAACAATATAGATACACCTATATCGTTACCCTTAAATAAACATCCACTCCCCCATAAGTGCAAACGCTCAGCTTCTCGGCGAAGCTTTCCCGTATAAGAGTCTAGGAATTGGTCTGTCTTCCCTTGGGCCAAATAGCGTGCAGCGTTTGATAAAGCTGAACGAATTGAATCAAAACAATGTGATATTATATTGCCCTCTAGAGCTGGAGAACTATCCTGTAGCCAATGCTGAATTTTTGAAACTTTAGGAGCTTGTGTCTGTCTAGAGAGTTGGCCTTTGGCATTATGTTCTCCCTCTACTCTAGACACATCAGAGTGTACATTGCAGGGCGCGTAGGAGGTAGATGTTGATTGGTCTCCGGCATCCTCAGTATTAGTATTGTGGTTATAGTGGCGATTCATGATCAAGTATCTTGATGGCATCCATACGGCTTGCTCGATGCCTGTGAGATATTCAAGCCTGGGTAAGACGAAAGCCATCAGTACCTATATGATGACGTCGCAGATGGCCACAGCCACAGCGTCGCAGTGAGGCTGGAATCATTGGTCTAGGTTAAATTATCAAGTAGTATTACGTGACCATTATTCTAGTAGATTCCTCATACCCCGCGTCTTAACATAGGTACCTACCTCTAGTAGGCATCCGACAAGTTAATCCTTGACTGCCTTAACGACTACCTCTATCTACAAAATTTCACGATATTTAACATGAGTGGTATCGAGATTGCTGGGCTTATTCTTAGTATCATACCTTTGATCCACCATGCTCGCGAATCCTCACATATCTCTGACTCGTTGTTGACCCAAATTGCAATTTTGGGGAAAAGGAGCTTCGCGACCGAAATCAGGATCTCTAGGTCAACCTTCAACACCCAGAAAGCTATTTTTCGAGCTCGAGCCAACACTTTACTTCAATTCGTTGATCTTGATCATAATGAGGTAGTTCGCCAACTAGATTCCTACCTACTCAGGGAAACTACCCCTCCAGATGGCAACTACCTCGAGAAGAACCTTAAACTGAATCTTCTTCACGATTTATTTATAAACTGCAAAGAGACCGTGGAAGATATTTCGAAGCAATTGACTTCTATTACATCCGCTCTAGAACAATTCCAAGAAGACCCATCAGAATCTCAACCAGTACGTACTAGGCACTTAATCAGCTACCTACTAGGTAGGGAGGCAAGGAGCCGTAGTTCTATCTCTCGTTTTTTTGATGGATCAGTTTCTAATCAAGCCGCAGGGCTCCATCAACATTATCGGGAGATTGAAATATATATGGGAACGGACCGATATTAAGCACAATATTAGAAAATTTGAAGAGCTCAACAAAGTTTTCTTAGATTTGGTGAATGAGATTGTTCAAATCCTCTCCGATAATGATTTGAATCGCCAAGTCTATAAGCACAAGCTTGCTGAAACGCTACGCATCAACGACCAAGAGTCTAAGTTTCACGCGTATAAAAACATACAGCACGCTTCTTCGGGATTGTATAAGACTATGAGCGAGAAATGGCGCTGTGGTGTCCATCAAAAGCATGTAGTGCATCTATCAGGTGTCCAGGGGTCTCAAAAACACGAAGCCTTCAGTCCAGTGAGCTTCATGACCGTCATTACTGGTATCGACGACGATTATGAGCACCTGAAAAATCTCAAAATTGAGGTTCAATACGATCAATGCGGAGACGGCGCAGATAGTATCAACTCACCAATGGTGGCTGGACTGGATAAAAGCATCGAAGCTACCAGAAAAGGCGCAGAAATGACCCAGAGCAAGCCACGACAAATCAGCCCCGATTTGAAACTCTTAGCTTCTTCGCTACAGAAGACTATCAAAGGACAAGAGTCAGATACTCGAACACGTGGGAAGGCCAAAAAGGAGCGGGCTAGGTTCTCCCTCATGCACGATAACATTCCATTAGAAAGCCTCAAACTAAGCGGCTTTTCAGTTCCAGAACACAATATATCCCAAAGTCAAAGCAAAACGACAGTTCTTGAACATATCTCTGATCACTGTAGCCATCTAGAAGAGCAAGATAAATATTGCCTGGAGAAAGCTTGCTTGCGTTACCATACTGATCAGTGTGTTGTTAGATTCTATTTACGCCCTGAAGAACAGGACATTGATAGGCAGCTTCTCTCCTTAGCTGATTTAATTCGTCAGATATCTCAAGACTCGTTAATCCAAGTTTTGCCACTTACACGAATAATGAGCTTCGCTAGCTCTTTAGCAGATGTCGTACTGCAATTTTACTCAAGTCCGTGGTTACCAGAGAGATGGGAAAGCAAAGACATCCACTTGTTTGAGACTATGGAATATAGAGAAAATGAAGAACCAGCCAGAAATAGCGTGCTATATGTCTCCCTAAATTTCGGTAAGGATTCCAAAGGCAAAGAGGTCATAGGAAGGAGCGGAGCACCACTAGGTGAACATATCTCTAATATACAGTTGGCCCAACAATTTGATGTGGAAACAAGAAACCAAAGGCTGTTTTGCCTCGGGATTGTTCTCTTAGAACTCGGATACACAAAACCCTGGGAAGTCCTTCGAGCAAGAATTATAGAGAAGTTTCCGACTCATCCGGGTTCCTACCATTCCATTGCGGAGACCCTGGCACGAAGACTGGTACGGCATGTGGGGATGGATTATGTCCGTATTGTACGCAAATGTATAAGATGTGATTTCGGTCTTGGTGAGACGAATTTAGACAAGGAAGAACTACAGAAGAGATTCGTTCAAGACGTTATAGAGGTTCTACGAGCTGTGGGGAAAGAACTTTCAACACTGTAACACATAATGACCTCAGACATACCGGTACTGGGTTCAAATACATGGCGTCTGTCCAATTAATACCGAGCAATATTATAACAAAATAGCAACTACAAAGCAGACTAGTATGATATAACTAGGTCAGGTTTCATCCTATCTAGTACTTTCTAAACTCTTCACCATCTTGTCTGCACATAGACTCCCACCTCTTCCTCAAGACAGGCCATACGACCCACCCAACCAACAAGCCCATTATGGAATCCACAATTCCTAGTCCCCTCTTTGGCGAGGGCCCGGTCATGTTAGTAAACAGAGCCGACGCAGCAAACGAGTCTTCGCAGATAATGAACTCGCCCTTATCCACCGCCGCGATGATAAGCGAGGCAACTTTCTCGGAAGACGGGAAACGGACCTCTAGTTCTTCGAAAGGACGATCTAAGCCTTGGATACGCTTAGTTAGCGGGGTCTTCGTTTTCTGCTCCAGGACAAAGCCCGGGGAGACGAAATCGGCTGGGAAAGCGCAGTGGATGGTGTAAGTTGAGGCGGGACAGTTATATCGCAGAACTTCCATTCTCAGGGTGTCTGCTAGAGCACGGACGGCACATTTCGCGGCTATCAAGGGTATACGTTAGATCTCACACATGTTGATGGAAGCGTCGGGGGAAAAGCATACGTGTATAAGCGATAGAGCCTGGTATGCCGAGGAACGCGGCGGCACTGTTGATGAAGATTATTTGGCGAAGTTGTGGTTGAGCGCCTTGGGAGGTCCCCTTCTTGTCGTTCGCGATCCATATGTCAATCAATGACTTAGTGGCATAAGCTGAGGAATAATAGTTGTTTTTCATGCAATTATCGAGATCCTTGGCTTCGATGTCAGCAAGGAAGCCATTTTCGGCATGATTCCCGCCAGCCGAGCAATACAAGATATCTGCTGTTCGTGGTTGAGCTCTGAATGCTGCATCGACATCTGAAGAATCGGCAAGATCTAAAGAGACAGTATTAATCTCTTGGTCCTCGCTTATGCGAGCAGCTAGAATGTCTTTCTTCGCCTCCTCTAGAGGACCCTCTCTGCGAGCAAATATAGTGATGTGAGCCCCTGTACCAATTAGATAGGGAGGACGAAATGATTCAAATATATTGCTAACCTCGTGCGGCTAACTCTTTAGATATTGCTTTACCCAGTCCCCCGGAGCCCCCCGTGACGAAAACGGTCTGTTCGTTACGTTAGCACAATCTTAGCTTACAGCTTCCATGCAGTATTGCAAATCTAAATCATAAGAGACGATTCTTACCTTTCCCTTCAGACTCTTTGGTACACCCATGACGGCGATTTTGCTACTCAACCAATGCAATGCTAGGATGTTGTATCGTCAATCAGCCGCATCCCTTGAATCTGGAGTTCTGACCTGTGGAAGTGGAACATCCGCACCGACCCACCGATCCAATAGCGCTGACAATTTACTGTGACCCTAGTCGGGTTCCGCTACCGAATGTAACCTAAGATCAAATCGGGCGAGACGGGATGGATTCAGATTCACTCGCATTATAGCGGGGTCTATTTCCCTACTCGACATGTTCGAATGAACTTTGGTCTCACGAAATACCTCGATTCGTTTACTCGTGACGCCATCTAAATCACATAGGATCCAACCTACTGCAAGGGCCTGAGCTATCATTCGTCAGACGTCTCTTCAAGATGTCTTCGGCAGGGTTCCTAGCTTCGTGGATCAAGGCCCAGAAACCGAAAGCCCCACGGATGAAAGATGCCCCCACTTTCATTCGAAACCTCGAAGAGGCACTAGACGTGCGGAGAGCTGACCATGCTATGGTCACGAGAACGAAGAGTACATGGAAGACGGGTGAGGCTGTCGATTTCTGTTCTAATGACTTACTTGCCTTGGGATCGTCAGGCCAATTGCGCACTGAGTTCTTAGAGGAACTTGCCCGTTACCCCGATTTCCCGCTATATGCTGGGGGTTCTCGTTTGATGGACGGGAACTATGACTATATTGAGCAGGTCGAGCAGGAAATCGCAGACTTCCATGGTGCAGAAAGTGCTATTATCTTAAACTCGGGATATGAAGCCAACGGTGCCATCTATACTGCCATCCCGAGGCCAGGAGATGCCATTGTCTATGACGAACTTGTGCATGCCAGCACACATGATGGCATGGCCCACAGTCTTGCTCTCTGTAGAAAGCCATTTCGCCATAATGATGTAGACTCTTTCAGAGAGACATTAGCATCTGTCGTGGACTCACAGCCTATGATTAGGGATGGGTCACGCTCAGTGTTGATCTCCGTTGAGTCAATATACAGTATGGACGGAGATGTCTGTCCTATAGAAGAGCTAATCGAGATAGCTAATGAAATTTGCCCCAAAAAGAATGCCGCGTTCATCGTGGACGAGGCCCATGCGACAGGAATCATAGGGCCAAACGGCGCCGGCCTTGTCTGCGAACTCGGCATTCAAGACAAGATCGCAATCCGACTCCATACTTTCGGAAAGGCGCTAGCATCATCAGGAGGTGAGAATAAGAAATAATCAAACTCAATCAACTCATCATACTAAGCGGTTCCTAGCTGTTATACTTGGATGCGAATCCGTGAGACTGACAATCCTGAACTTCGCGCGCTCTGTCATTTACACCACTGCTCCCTCCTTTCCTGCGGTAGCAGCAATTCGCTCTGCGTATAACCTCTTAAAGTCAGGTGCGACACAGGAGGTAAGATTTCTTCTGGTTTTCTGCCATTGATACCAAGAACCTTGCTTTATGGAGAGGATGATAAATATGCTGACTAATCATTGAATAGTCTCAAGAGAAGATTCAGGATTTGGTCAAGCATTTCCTGACAACCATAACATCCCACGAGATCTGGGATGAAGCTAATGACCTGGGTATCCTGTCGATACCAATTAGCGATAACTGGGAGTATCGAGAATTCATGACGCACATTGTCCCGGTCTGGACTCGTCAGCGGTACAATTTCTGGTTGGTCTTCCACCTTCAATCATCCAAGATATCAGCCTTCCCTATCGACTATCCTGTAGTCCCTAAGGGCCAAAGTAGGATCAGACTCATGTTTCATGCTGGGAACACTGAGGCAGAGGTAGAATTGCTGGCCAATTCAATCTGCGAATGGGCGAAGGAGATGATTGACATTGAAAAGGGTGAGGGGAAATCGAAAATTCCTAAAGCTGCTCAGCAGATCTACGCTATGATGGCTGATGTATGAAATGCGTATCCTTTGTACTATACCTTAATGATATATATACTTACTAGATAGATAACTCGATACAAAGCTTCGACGAAAAAGTTCGGATCTAATATTTGGATTGACTTAAAATTGGATCGTTTCCATGTGAAATCGAGTGCTTTTCTCAAGCGACCGCGCCCCTTAAATTGTAGCGACTTTCCGCTAGATTTTAGCGCGGGGTCACTATATGTTAGGTACCTAGGTACCTAGACTTTAGGTGCTTTTTGGGGCTAGTATCACTATATTATTAGGTATCATTAGTTGCTTATGTCATCACCACCTTTAAAAAGATCTCGATAGATCTGTAAAACATGTGGTAAAGAAAACGACTAATAAGGAAAAGAAGATGTAATTTTAATTTGCCATATGGAAGGTTTATTCGTAGGCTTAATAGTGCAAATTAGATTTCATCTGCTCTCAGAATGCTTATATCATTATATGAAGCAGGTACTGATCTATGATCGAAAATCATATGATGCCATTTGGCATTATGTAAATGACGAGTCAGGGAGCTCGGATTACTATGACATATTATTCCATAAGCCTCGATTCGAAGATATTCCATTAAAGGATCATGAGTCATGTATTCAGTGATATCCCGTTTATGGTAATAGCCCCGCGCTCGGCGGGGTCGGGTGCGGAACCCGCTCGCGGAATCCGGACGGGCGACACACTATGGATGATAGAGGCAGTTACGATGGAATCCGGAAAGCCCGGAGGGAAACTACGGGTTAATCCAGGGATCTTAGTGCCGGCATTTAGTTGTACTTGCCCTGAATACTTGATCATGGAACTTAATATCAACAACCACAGTAGTCCAAAAACGATACTACTAGAATACCGTCCTGATCACATACTTTCATTTTTGCTTGATAGAGATATCGAGCCGTTTTCTTCCTGTTCTTTTAATAAAGATAGATAACTAGAAATTTAACTCTTAAAACCATTCATTGAGGATCTTATTACATACCGCAGCTTCTGGGGTATCCGGTCAAATAGCGTAGGAGGCGGGGGCTATTTGAAGAGCTGATAGCTGGGATTCGTCAACCTGCGAATATGGATGACCGTAAGGAAGATGAGCCAAGCCTAACCACTTGCCTTTTTGAAGAATTAGAAAAATTTCCCCAATTATTTATAAAATCTTTTGAAAGTGGCTTATGATCATTTTCAATTATATCAACATGGAATTTTAGTCTACAGTGAAATCGATATTGGGTGTTAACGGAGCGATGGCTCGGTCGATTCTCAGCCTGCAGGGAGCTACTGTCGCTGCTGGAATTGAATCACTGCTGGTTTTGAAGGTGCTACCCAATTACGTCGATAGCACGTACTCTCAAAAGAACGTCAGGTTGATAGCACTTGTTTTTGTTATCAATTATGTTATTTTCTTCATATATTCTACGATCATATATCCTGATTTTATAAGCCCCTTGCGAAAATTTCCGAGCCCCAAAGTCTGTTTTCCATTTTCTGCCTAGTAGTATGATATTCAAAGGAATCTCAACTAATACAATAAACCTCTAGTGGTGGTTACCTCGAATGATCTATGCCCGGCTGGCCACTAAGACAACACAGGGCGAGCTATTGTTGGACATAGTCCAAGATGTGCCGAACGACGGCATCGTAGCGCTGAGGGAGGTAACAGAAAGTCGCTTACTGGTCACGGCGCCATCTGTGCTAGCGGACCTGCTGGTACATCGCTCGTATGACTTCGAGAAGCCTCAGAATATGCGCAATTTTCTTAGCAGTGTAATAGGATGTGGGTTAGTTACGACGGAAGGAGAAGACCACAAATTTCTTAGAAAGAACAGTCTCAACGCATTCAGCTTTCGCCGTATCAAGGATTTATATCCTATGATCTGGAAAAATTCTCTTGCATTCACGGACGCCTTGAAAGAGAATATCAAGCATCAGAATTCTGAAACTAATGATGGCACTGGTCCCCTGGAGGGAAAGGCCGAGATAACTCGATGGGCAAGCAAAGTTACTCTGAATATTATCGGTATCGCTGGATTGGGGCGAAATTTCAACGTGCTCAATAGCTCGAACGATCCTCTGGTGGAAAACTACGAAACGATATTCAACCCAAGCAAAGAGATGCTTCTATATTTCGTCCTATCCGCGTGGTTCTCAGTTCGACTCGTCCGGATGCTTCCTTGGAAGATGAACCAGGCTTTCGAACACGCCGGGTCGACATTACGGCGTATCTGTAGCCAGCTTGTTAGCGATAAGCGAGAGGCAATTCGAAAGAACGACGGCGAGAACGTCGATATCCTGTCGCTTCTTATCAAGTCGGATAATTTCTCGGATACTGCTATTCGCGACCAACTCCTCACGTATTTAGCAGCAGGGTATGTACTTATCATTCTTATGGATTCGTTGTGGAAGAGAAATGAACTGAGCTAAGCCAACCTCTAGGCACGATACATCAGCACTTTCTTTAACTTGGGCGTGTTATTTATTGGCGCTTGATCCATGTCGGCAAAATAAGCTGCGAAGTGAAGTTCGCGATGCCCTTACATCTATTGAAAGATCAGAAGATGGCGTATTGAATATCTCAAGTACACTAGAGCGCCTTCCGTTCCTCAATGGCGTGCTCAATGAGACGCTTCGCCTATATCCAACCATTCCGGTCACTATCCGGGTCGCAGCTCGGGATACATCTTTAGCCGGCCAACCAATTCCGAAAGGCACTGAGATACTAATCTCGCCGTGGCTGATTAACAGATCCCGCGTATTTTGGGGTCCAGATGCGGCCAACTTCAACCCCGAGAGATGGATCGAGAAGGACGGAAGGCCGAACAATACAGGTGGCGCCAACAGTAATTATGAGTTTCTTAGCTTGTACGTTATACTTGCCTCTAAGCTATTTCGATGACCGGAATGTATTTTGACTAAGCTTCATCCTCGCAGTTTACATGGTCCACGAGCTTGCATCGGGCAGGGTTTCGCAAGGGCTGAGTTGAGGTGTCTCCTAGCAGCTCTAGTCTCCCGTTTTGAGTGGAAGTTAGACATGGACGAGAAAGATGTTGTAGCAGGTGGTGCTATTACATTGGCCCCGGTGTATGGGCTACATGTGATGCTCAAGTTGATTGATCAAAGATAAATGATTTCAGTAACGTACATAACAGCTGAAAAAAATAGTAGTGTATCGCGAGTAATATCGACATTTTGGCAAGAGTTAGGAGTTGACCTAATTTCGCTTATACCTTCAATTTTAGGACTATTTCAACAGGTGCCTTGCAGAAGGTCCCCTCTCTATAAGCGCTAAGAGTATTGCGTTAATAGCGAAAAGCCGTTAGGACTGATAGCGCGGACCGAGCGGATCGAGCCGAGGGCTAGATACAGCTAGAGCCCCACAACCTATTCCACAACCTAAATGGGTTCCGTAATGACTCGCAGATCAAGTCGGATATTCACATAATACATATGCTTCATGAAGAGAAGAGGGATAATTTGTTCTACTCAATATGGCCAGGCATGCGCACGCTGTGCGATAGCGAAGTGTCGATGTGTTATTCGGTCTGATGGCAATGGGTACGAAAGGTTTTTATTCACACCTTTTGTCATGGATCATGAATCATGAATCATGAAAACAAAATCACGAAGACAAACCGCCACAAAATGATCAAGACTCATCCATCTCTTCCCATAGGTGTCACCGACTATCCAGACAATGCCAGCGCCATGAAGCCATTTGACGGCGTGCTAGCGATAAGAATCACGACTCAGATGATTGAATTGCCTATCTGGAAGGCAGGTCGGACGGCCCAGTGTTGCTACTGGAGTCGCGTCACTGCTTCCATCGCGACAAGTCACAAGAACCCCCGCGTCCCTCGTTGAACCGTCTCAATCAATCACTACCGTGGACAAGAAATTTAAGGAATCCGATGTCAATGTCAATATCCATGCCTCGCCGAAGCCCGTCGCCACTTTGGCAATACCTTCCGACTTCCCTATCGCACCCATTACAAGCACTTCAGATTTCCATCACTAGTCCTCTGCGACGTGCCTCGATACCTTTCGCTCTCGCATGCTGCCTTATTTTCCCATCGTCCATATTCCTGATAGTGCGATAATCGAACAGCTGCAACATGATCGGCTGTTATTATTACAAGCTATCATCTGTGTGGCGTGGCTGTTTGTACGGGAGAAGGAAGCACGCGCGCACGAGTTGAAGCACTCTCTTTGCGAGATGGCCTTCTTACGCCAGCCATATCATAGCATCGATTCTATGGTAGACTTTCTTAGGAGGTAGTGATGCTGATAAAATAACAAGTTTAACTAGCTTAATCCTTTCACGCCTGAATAGTTCTGGGACTACTGAGATTAGGCCAAGCGATACTGGCACCGATGGTATTGTTGTCAACGAGCAAACCTCAACAGGTTACAACGACTTGTCATATACCTATGTGACAATCTGTGCTCTCCATCAGCGCTTGCACCTCGGGCTTGCTAAGCCTCTTACCGTCCGACTTTCTCAGCATCTCCTTCCTCCCATGGGAGCAGCTCGCAGGCTATATCGTGATCTTAAATCATCTAGAGAACTTGCGAGACCCTAGAATAAACCGTGCCTGCGCGCGAGCCGTTATCAATTGACCAGTCCTCTTATATCGTATTGTAGATAAGCTGTCGCTGACGGCTACAGAGGCGCTTGAGTAGGAGCCTAATAGTATATTCACGCAACTCGCTTTAGGTATACGCGCATTTCGGTTGAACGTCCAGGGCTCTATGGTAGAGCTAGAGCGTCCAGACCCGGTCAATATCTGGGGCTGCGGAGGTGCCAATGCGGCTACACCTCAGCAAGGGTACTTTGTAAACTCCGGTACAGGTAAGTTTTGGATGGAACAATTATTTTAAGGCTTTAACAGTCACCTCAAACGATTGTATATCATACTCGAGAGGCATTAATTAATCTATAGCAGCATCACGTGTCCATGAGAATCATCATTCAAGTTCTCGTAGACGAAGATAGCGCTAAAACGGCATCAGAATTAGCAATTTCTAAAGTCGCGTGAGCAGAACGGGCGCATAGGCTCAACAGTATCCGATTTATTACTCTGATAACGATTTTCAAGCGGACTTAGCATTCTGTCTCCCTTTCTAGGCCCTCATGCTTATAACAACCGGCATTAAGTAGACACGCGATCCAATTGGAGGGAATGAGTTTGGTTTACGCACCATTTCCAATATCATACAGAACCTTCTATTATCGCTAGACAGCTCGCGTAGCAATATTCTAATCTCCGCCTACTCTCCCCTCCCGATGTGAACCATACGGATAGAGACTATGCCAAGGTCGTTGACCAATGAGCGTCTATTACACTTTACTCTCCCCGACTTAGCTGAGAAGCGATGATTCTTCCCCAGAAACAGATAGATTCACAAACACAGAATTGTCAGAATGTTGGGTTCAAAATAAAAGGAAGCTATCAGCAGCTAAACTACCGGTTGATATATATGAACACCCCACCAGCGCGTTTACTTTGAGGTTAAAATGTGCCAGGACGCTATTTGCATCATTTTCTTCCCTTCATTGATTCGGCGACTTTGGCCAACTCCCCGGAAACCTTGAGGAATCCATCCAAGACTGAGTCCTATTTTTGTTCATTAGCGAGAAAAACACACACGGAAACTTGAATGTCATGCTGCATAACTTACAAACAAGGGCGACGGTAACAGCCGCAATGCCCAACGGTTCATGGTGGCGTCTTTCCCCACCCAGATCTCCCCTACTGTACCCTTCTGAACTTCTCCTACCACCTTCAGTGCATACGTCCGCGTATCCGGTGACCCCTCTTGGAGCCGGCCGTCAGACATGCGGGTGATGTAGTCGCGGATGACATAGTAATACGAAGACTCAGGAACCTTGGGTTTGTCAATGTTATCGAAGGCGGGGGTTTTGACGCTAGTTGTGATAAGAGTCAGGGTCCGGACTCCAAGAGGCTGAAGCTCACGGCCCCATATTCCCGCTGCCATGGTTAAGGCAGCTTTCGAGCCGTTATATATACCTATTTTGCGACACGAGATCGCATTAGCCACACGCTCTATATTTCAATAGAAGGGGAAAACAGAAGGGCTATTACTGACTTGCGAAAGGCATGGGCACATATCCGGCGGCAGAGGAATGGTTGACGATACACCCCCGGGCCTCTATTAGAAGAGGGGCGAAGGCCTGTATCATAGCCAATGGAGCAAAGAAGTTGAGGTCGAACAGTTTTCGGGCCTTCTCGAGATCGACGTCTAGAGCCGGCATGATGAAATTCTGGCCGCTGTTGTTGACGAGAACATCGAGCCTACCGCCAGTCTCTTGAGAGACCGCCTTCACTGCGGCGGCGATGGATTCTGAGGATAAGACATCGAATGTCAAGGGTGTGATGTTAGATACCTTAGAGAGAGTCGGAGGAAGCTTGGATGGATTTCGTATGGTTGCAAAGACATGGTATCCCTTCTCCCGGAAGACTTCGGCGAGTCCTGCGCCAATGCCTCCAGCTGAACAGCCGGTGATGAGAACGAATTTCCTAAGATGAGCCATCCTTCTTTACGTCGTTTCTCTCTGGTCTCTGGCCTGGATGTTGTAGCCAGCACCGGGAGGTTATATCGTGTTGAGATCGAAAGGGGCGGGAACTTCCATCAACCGAACAGAGTTATAATCCTGATTTCGATCAAAGTGCAGCTGCATCTACGGAACGTTGGTATACTGCAGTTATCCCGTTGGAACAAGGCTCGGCCTAGATCGGGGTCGTCGACAATTCGCGGCGCGATCGACAGCCAATCAGACTAGTCAACATGCCCAAAATGGCAAATACTATAGGTCTTGGCATTATCACTGTGTACCCACTTACTCAAAGCGGTAAACAGATAAAAGCTTGGCATCCATGGATGGGTCCGTGCGGCTGAATATTGCGGGGCTTGGGATAGGGGTGCTCATTTTGCAAGGTAAACCACACGGGCGAACATCGACTCTATTCTCCCTTCTCGTCCTACATCTCGGCTTCCAGTAAAGCAAATCTGCAGCGCTAGGAGTTGGGGATGGACAAATTTGTAAGCCGTCGGGCACCTAACTTGCCGGGCAGTATGCCTTTCATTATCTTATCAAGCATCGATGCAGTGGACCCGGCTACTCGGAAACTTATCAGGAGCCATGTCATGAAGGGGAAGAAGCACAAGAAACGAAGCACCACGAACTTTACTCCGACCAATCCGATCCAGAGCACGCAGGTTGATCTGGAACAAGTGATTAATATGTACATATCACTGCAGCCTTGCCGGCTAGGTACACATATGTACTTTGTCGACCTTTCCGAGGAAATAGAACCCTCTATGATACTAAAAACGGCACAAGGTTCGTAGCGTATAGGCTTATTTTATTTTGCATTAGGTATGACTTGCTGATCCAAGATTTCTCCCTGGCATCTCAGTCTCAGCCGAAGCCATGCGGGTTATCTTCCCTCTGCTGACGGAGATTGGCTTTCATCCCGATAACAACGCATGGATTTATCAAAAGGGGCTCAAGATTCTTCGTGAAAGGCTTCTCAGAGACAACGACGACGCAAAGATCTCAGATGGTACCATCAGTACAGTCTTGAAGTTAGCTGGTGCTGCACAATTTGATGGGAATGGCGAAACCGCCAAGTATCACATGCAGGGTCTTCGGAGGATGGTAGACTTGCGAGGGGGGCTAGACGTCTTCGAAGATAAGCCGAAGCTACTCGTGGAGATTTTGAGGTACTCAAAAAGTCCAATTTCCAATGCGTCCAATTAGTCTAACGCTCCAAAGATGTGACCTCGGCATTGCATTGCTCACTAACTCTCATCCGGTGTTCTACTGTCAAGCTAATGAACCAATGCCTGACTATCCGGATCAGGTGGTTTCAAGCTTCAGTCGCAGTGCATCCTCTCAGGAAGAGACGCAGCTTATTCAGGATCTAGACGCATATTTGGCAGAGATTTGGCTTATTACAAGAAAGTTCTGTCTACTAACCAACCTAGGGACACAAACAGGGATGCGAATGCAACCCGCAACTATCTATAGAACTATGACAGCGGTTATGTACCGGCTTCTTCACATGAGCTTTACATCCGGTTCGCTCGACGAGACCGTACGACTTGGTCTGTTGGCTTTCACTCATCATGTCTTTCTTCAATGGCAAGGTATTAAACCCTCTTTTCGTCACCAATTCCGACACGCATATCGGAACTATCTCCAGATCCACCCGCTCGACACAGCTCCACCTCAGCTATTGCTGTGGCTCCTAGTAATCGGAGCAGTGTCTCTATTCAGCATTTCGGAGGAACTGTGGCTACGCGGTAAATTGCAAAGACAAATTGGAATATGCGAAGCAAACACGTGGAAAAAGTTGCAAGAGATGTTGAAATCGTTTATGTGGATCCCTCTATTAGACGAAAAGTCTGGGGAAGAGGTCTACAGCTCGCTTACCTCTCAGGCGTCCACTCCTATTTCGAGAGCCTAGCAGGAACTAGTCCAAAACGGCAAAGGTGTCGGGGCGGACGTAGCAAAAGCGACTACAAAATCAGTTGTAAAATAAGTGCAATAGAACGAGTTTCTTCCTGTATATTATTCAATCAGTTCGTAGTCGGAGACTTCATTACCTAGATATCTGGTATTATTCGGGGGCCCATTCTGGTGCATAGGATTTATCTTTCGTATATGGTGCCAGGATGGATGGTAGCCTTCAGGGCTATTAGCAAAAGAAAAGGGGCATTGACTAAGGCGACGTGTTGACCACCATATAAGCAACGCCTAGGACTTTCTATCAAGAGCTGTTGGCTTGCAATTTTGCGATTTATCTTTATCTGATGCTTTGTTGCTAGGAATAAAATACTACGAGACTATGGGCAATATAAGTCGCCCCTCAACACCACCTCCAGCGCGATATTGCTCAGAATATTTGATACATATAGAGTTAGACATGGATAGTAGGAGTCTTTCGTCAGATATACCTTCATAAATTTGAACAATTTGCATTATTTCCCAAGATCAGGTGATTCTTTAGACTTTCATCACGTGTGTGCGATAAGGGGTCTATCTCGATAAAGGGCTATTTGAAGCGGTCTGTGTGTTTGAGATACCCTCAAATCTTAGGCTTCGATGTGATCTCCCTTTCGGAAAGAATGGATACATCTGAAGATTTTTGCAGTGGGTTTTATGTAGAATGTTGTAGATCTTTAGATCATATGAAAATCGCTTCTTTCCAATATTTCAAAGATAAATGCGCTAGCGAACCTTTCGGCTTAGCCTATTTCCTTAAGGGGAAATTTAGCGAGCGCTAATGCAAACAACCGGCGGTCCGGGTCGAGACTTCCTCCAGGCACCCATGTCCAGAACTAGCAGTAAGATTGGGAGGCAGCCACCAACCTCGAAGAAAGAAAAAACACCAACATAACTAGGAAACCAACGTCGCGATCAGCTTCTTTGCTCATTTCTGAATTGAATTCGCGCGGCATAGCGAGGGACGCTATGCTGCTGATATATTAGCTATATGAGCTATACTAATACTTAATCAATTGTCATAACTTTGGCAAATAATATTTGTCTATGACCTGCAATCGCACAATTCTAGTCGTCACCGCTATTGGGATCTGGATTTCGCGTCGCTTTGTGGCTGACGCTGAGTGTGAACCTTCACTTTTTCATGTACGCCACCAAAAGGTAGGCGCATCCTAGTGCCCACCTGGGTACCGATCTACCTATTACCTGCTACCTATTTAATTCCTAAATCCCTAGGCATCTTGGGATCCCTCACAAAGAAAATGGCAATCTCTGCTGCGGACAAGAACGCGAAAGGGTCTGAGACCGCCGAGCCTAAGATCTCGGGTGCCACTACGGACCAAGCGGAGACCGGCCCGGGCGATGTCTATCCATCTGAGGAAATCGAAATCGAGACCGACCCCGATGTGGTAGGAAATGCGGAGTCCCGAGGGAAGCCATTGGGGTTCCACCTCTCCTTTCTTGCCATCAACATCTTAGTCTTTCTCTATTCCCTAGATGCCACAACTCTTGCTGTGGCCATTCCGGTTAGTCATACTCGACCCATATTCTTCAATTAAATCGGAATGGATGGAAATGTATTGACATGTTCCAGGCCATCGCTTCCGAGCTCCATGGAACCACGTTGGAATCATTCTGGGCGGGAATCGCATACTTCCTCGGCCTAGTCGTCAGCCAGCCCCTATATGCCAGTATCTCCGACGTTATAGGCCGCAAACCACCCCTATATGTCGGCTTCCTTCTCTTCACGGTGGGCTCCCTCACCTTCTCCTTAGCTCGGAGCATGGCTGCTATCATCGCCGGTCGCATCATCCAGGGCCTAGGAGGCGGCGGGCTCGATGTTCTTGGCGAGATTATCGTATCCGATATGACAACACTAAGGGAGCGCCCCTTGTACCTCGGGCTCATGTCTATACCCATCGCGATCGGAAGTATCCTCGGTCCCACAATCGGCGCTCTGTTCAGCGACTTCGTCACTTGGAGGTGGATAGGATGGATCAACCTACCGCTCCTTGGAATATCTTTCCCTCTATTGGCCTTCTTCCTCAAACTGAAGCGACTCGAATCAACTCTCGAAGCCAAACTGAAGCGCCTCGATTGGACCGGCATGGGTGTATTTACGGCTGGATGCACCCTATTTGTCCTACCTATTAGCTGGGCCGATTCTCTGTATCCGTGGAAATCGTATCAGACGATCCTTCCGCTACTCCTCGGTTTCGCCGTTTTGGTCGGTTTCGCGATCTACGAAGCTAAGCCCGAGGCGCCGGTTATGCCGCACCGACTATTCCGTTCGAGAACGGCGATAGTAACGATGATCGGCGCTTTCGTCCACGGCATGACCCTATACACCCTCCTACAGTATCTACCTCTCTTCTATCAGGCCGTCATGCTCGAGACCCGTATTTTGTCGGCAGTTGCCCTATTACCTACAAGCATCGCTAGCGTCGTAGGCGCCATCAGCTCTGTGATTGCGATTGGAAAGGCCGGAATAGGGTATAAGCCCAGGATATGGCTGGTCTGGATATTCGTGATATTAGGAACTGGCCTGCTTCTCCTATTAGACACGTCTTCGTCTGCTGGTATGCGCTACGGCATACCCATCATCTGGGGTGTGGGTATCGGCGCTCTTCTGCGTCTCTTGCACATTCCCATGCAGGCCAGCGTACCCAGCGTCGACGATACCGGCCACGCCATCGCCTTGCTTCTCACTATGCGATGTCTTGGAGGCTTAGTGGGGCTAGCTATCGGAGCGACGGTGTTCAGCAGCGTGTTCGGGTCAGTGATCGCGACCATCGGAGATCTCCCCGATTCGCTAGCCGCCTTAAGGGATGCCCACGACGCCGTGGCGTTCATCCCGATGCTACGGACCCTCGATCTCCCCTCCGACATCCTCGATCCTGTTGTACACACGTATCTCACAGCCATGCGCGCCGTCTTCTACGTGATGATCGGGTTCTCCGGACTTGGGTTCGTGACTTCCCTTTTCACGGAGGAGTTGAGCTTACAGAGAACCGATCGCGGGCGTCAAGCTTTCGAAACTTGATGTACTATAGGATAACTACCTACCTAATGACGATTATGTAGGTTCAGGGCCCCTTAGGAGGCCTTTAGGGTGGATTGGTCGGGTCTATTGATTAATGGTATTATTATAGAATATGGTCTATATCAACATAATGTTAATGATTAGGATAATAATGACATATAGGGTGCTAATAGAGAAGGGACTCCTCCTAGTAGATATTTCGTGATAACAGACTAAAAAGGTAAATGCTACATGTCAGATACTTCCTGTTCTAGTAGCTACGTAGTCTTCCTGGGAAACTATGAACGTTCAAGATTAAACAATTCAATTCCTAAATTATTCTATGGACGCCTACATTGGACCCTAAGCAACCTTCCAGCCATCTACAGGTAGATAATGAATCAGAGCGAGGTAACTCTGCACAAGGAGATAACTGCCATAGGGCCACAATACATCTCAATTATGCTTCCCTGTGATTATTAGGGCACTGACTATGATCGGTATTATCGTTTCTGAAGTTCTAAAAAGAGTGTGTATTGTGGTGGCCAAATGCCGCTGTGAATCCTAAAGATCGTGGTGTATCTAGCTCTTCATGTGAGGCTCTAAGAATAGTGACTTCAAGCCCCTGTGTTCTAGACCAAACACTATGCTATGATTCAATAAACATGCCTAAAGCAAACCCTAGAGACCATACATCAGGTTCATATAGAGCCGCGACGTTGCTCAATTACCCCTCCTCCCTTCGATGTCAAGAAAGTGACAGTACCTAGGTAACTACCTAGTAAATACCGCATCGGGGCGGTTTTCAACTCATAATGCTTGAGACTCTAGAAGATATCTTCTTTTTCGTCGGGGAACACTCTCTTGGCATACTGTGCGGGGGTTTCAATAAGCTCTAGCAGAGATGTCATTTGGGACTCCCACCAATCTTCACAACCTTCCAAATCATAATAAAGACTATCATGACATGGTTGGATTTTATCCCGAAGGTAGCTTTGCGTCCAATCCAAGACATCTCGTACTTTTTGTCGGTCTTTATTGAGTGCGTAACGTAGTTTCGTATAGTCAAAGAAGCGTCTCCCGACATTTCTTATATGACCCATTGCCATACTTTATATTGAATCGATATCGAGCAAGTCGGAAAGCGTGCTCGGCAGTGCTGACGTCCATATCTTCCAGCAAATGCACTGCCAATAAGATCAAAGAATTAACACCGTGAGCATTACCGTACCAACTCTCAAAAGCGCCATAAACAAACTGATCTTGAGCCAAAGAGGGCAACGAGTCTGATGTACCTAAGTGTATAGTAGTGTGAATCTCTTTCATCGGCTCTCGTTGCGTATCACTGTTTTTACAAACGAATTTAATTCCGAACACCGTGAGCCCTTCGATAAGTAATTCCAACGCATCTTGCCTAGCGACCTTGGTTCCAATTGAGGCTTTGACTTGATACAGATTCTTGAAGCCGAGGCCCATATACTTCTTATAATTAACTGTCTTAGCAATTGACAACATTAGAGTGTAATGGGCTTCGGTAAGCTCAAGGTTGAAGTCAGTAGCGAGCTCTCCGCAATCATGTAGCAGGGCTAATGTTTCGTCCGGTAATTGTAGCTCCTGTGTTTGAAGAAGGGCCGAATTATAAGCTGCATAGGCTTCCTCGAATCTCTCCTGCTGCCTAAGGATATCTCCTAATAATTTTTGAAATCGGGCGTAATATTCAGACTTGAGTTTCTCGCTAGTGATGATGTAAGTTCGTGTGATAGTTTCTGCCTCATCAAGCTTCCCTATAGTTTGGAGAAGTCTCGCTCTCAATTAGTTGATCCGATCGGTGTAAATCACGTCGATCTCGGATTCTTCTTTTGACCGCCTGCAATTACATGCAGCCGAAATAAGACGATCTTTAAGACCTAAGTCATCCAAGTTGGCAATAGCATTTAGGATAGTAAGCGACACGTCATAGGACCATATTTTCTTCCTATATTTATCACCACCACGTCTCTCGGTCTCGTCCAACATGATTCCAAGTGTTCTTTTACAGACGTCGTAATCGGAAGATCTTCGAGCCGCAAGTGCTAATTCGCTTAGTATGCAATGCCTCAGACACATATTTTCCTCGTTATTTGGCAGTCTCCCCAATTCTCTCTCGCAGAGGCGGACGCAGTCCTCCCTATCTTCGAGGTCGCCAGTGTGATTCAGTGATTTGATCAGGACAAAACAGCTCTCATAAAGTATGCGACGCCCCAAACGACCGGCAATAAGAGGTCGAGATTTCCAATAGTTCAAAAGTTCTCGACTCTTATCTCTTACGTCATTTGGTGATTTCGGTCCAAGACGGCGATAAAGGCATCTGACTTGTTGGATACCAGCGTCAAACTTAACTTGCATCATACGTCTATCCGATATATCACAGGATTCCCAGAGCCATTGCGATATGACATAGTCATTGTCATACTGGTGATTACTGTGAAAGAATTTAACTATCAATTGTTCCGCAGTGATATTTTTCGCATCTCGTTTGTATTCTGTGCATATAACGGTAGGTCGTAGATCTGATTTGTGCTGTTTGAATACATCCATCCAACAAGCCAAGTGTTCAGTCAGCCATCGTCTTCGAGCGCCGAACACTAGAAATACATGCTCCCAGGTCGACTCTTCTTGGAAAGTTGGTAAGATATTAGACGCAAAAATTATTGAAAATGTTGCAAAATTGGCTTTGTAGATACTCCTTTCCTGGCGCAGATTGATCCAGTCCCGAACCAGGGGATGAAGGGATACGAATGCATATTTAGTGTCTACTCGATCTGTGTTGAGCGAAGTAATCAGAGATAGTCGCAAGAATCTCCTCATCGCACTATCGAATTTCCTACTTGACCATAGTCCTTCCTGGTCGATGAAAAGAGATATCCAGCCCGGTTGCTGGCTAAGCTTGTTTGTGGAGTAATAAGCTTCGAAAAATTCTTCTGATATCATCTGCTCATTGAAAAACGCTAGCAGAGAAAGAACAGTAACATTCAAGGCACCTTCGGGCGTGTCAGGCTTCAGCGAAGTAAATGACAAATTCCATGTCGTAAACACCGTTTTTGCCGCAACACTAGTCGTGCCCTGCTCGCCTTCGCTAGTAGTAGATTCATAATACTCCCATAAATGCGGGACTGATTCAAGGATATCCTTTGCGGATTGCTCGTAGTAGCTTAGGAAGTCTGCTAAAGCGATACCTTCGTTCTTCATATACGCGCCAGCTTGGTCGATAGCAAGAGGTAGACGGCCTAGCCGCCTAACAACGTCGGCTGCGGCCATACGATTTGCCTCGTTCTCAGGGGTGTTGAGCAGCGTGAACAACAGTTGAATTGCTTCGTCCTCGGTCATGCCAGAAATGCGTATCACTTTTCCAAGTCTCTCGAGACCTTCACTTCGACTAGTGATCAGCACGTTTCCAAGAGGACCTTTAGGTATATATTCCCGGAGGTCGAATGCAGATGGGTTGTCGTAGTTGTCAAATACTAGGAGCCATGACAAATTCGCGGCTGTCAACCTGCGCTCCACCAATGCTACCCGGGCGTCGGAGTCCAGTGAAGTGTGATTGCTGTCACTGAGGCTTTCCGATATCGCTTCCAGGCCACGCACCGTCGAAGCCCTCGTAGAAGCGTCTACCCAGAATATGCATTGGGCTTTCTTCTCAGCACGAGCTTTTGCACAGTACCTAATAGCTAATTGTGTCTTTCCCTGGCCACCCATTCCCTGTAATATAGCAGTTTTTGGTACTTGTGTCTGCTCATTGTTGAAAATGCGACCGATCGCGGTTTGATATTCTGGTCTAGGAATGAAGTGTTGAACCTCGTAACGAGAAACCTGGTAGATGTCACTGAAATTTATTTTCGCAAGACCGGGGCCTGTTTCGAGGCTGTTGTTTGCGAAAATTGAAGTGAGAAGAAAGGTAGTTAATAGCGGAAGTAATTCGTTGATGCTGTCAACCGCCGACTTGATCTCGGTATCGTACGCGATACTTTTCAAGGCTACCAACAGCCTAGCGGGAGCTGAAGCGCCATCACCTGGGAGGTACTTGCTGAGCAATCCATCAAGTTTCTTTCCGTGGCGGTTCAGATTCGACATATAACTTCTCAAATCTAACAGCTCATTGTCTTTGAAACTGTTGTTGGAACTTACGAGCCCTTTTTCGATTCTTCTGGTGGTGGTGCTAAGAAGGCTAAGCTGACTGCTTAGCCGCTCGACGAATACCTTTGGTCCTTCAGCATCTTCTGGAACGTCACGCAACACCGCGAAAATGGCAATACGCTTCGCGATTTTAATCGTGATTTCGGCAAACTGTACAGCAGCAGCCGCTACGCCGATCGCGCTCACTAGATCCATTTCATATCGTCATCTGTCAGGGAATTGTGATTGAGCATACAGGTGGGCGAAATTAGAAAGAGAAATTTCCCCGCGTCTTCTCTAACGTGTTTGGCTGAATCTTGGTTATGACTTTGGATCGATGGGGGCTTTCAGTTTCTGTAACACAAGCCCGTCTCCACCAAGCATATAAGCTGTAGTTCTATCAGAGTATAAGTGGCGCGCGGCATGAATACCTAGGTACCTACCTACCTATCGCCACGAAGACAGCTGATACATATTGGCAGGATGATGGTAGTGCAATGAGGTTAGTAACATGTACCTAGTATGGTCGATAATGTTACGACCTCCCTCTGCAGCCGCTTAATTGGAAGTCATCTTTGCTAGAATTTTCCTCCTGAGGAACATAGTCATCTACGGACAAAAGATGACGAGCTACTTCTCAAATACGGGGAGTTACTAGAATATTAACGAGGCGCGGAACGCTGCTGAGTGTTCAAGACAACTATCTATGTGCCTATGGATCATTTTCCCTCCGTAATAGACACGATCAGTTCAGCCTCTTCATCAACTGTCCGATGAGAGCTCTTGAAACCTCTCCAGTAGATTCTAAAACATCCCGGAAATAGGTGTTACTCCATAAGTCTTCGAGCTTGCAAGCCATGTAAGTTGCAAGCAAGTCTCTTATATCATCATTACTTCTCGTGTTTCTAAACAGGAAGTCGATCAGCTGAACCACATCTGCCACCCTCACTTGGTCTAATTTCCCTCCCGAATGGAGATCGAAACTACCTAGGGCACGAAGCAATTTCCGGTGGCTCAGCCTCATGAGGTAAATAATTGCATAGCAGTCAGCGAAGACGTATAGATGCGCATGGCAGAGTAGAACCTCGGAGCAACTGACTGAGGGGCTTTTGCTCAATGAGTCCTTCAGGCTCTCATCTAGTCCGCCGCTGATATTATTCGTGAATTCATTCCACATACTGTCCCTCCTTGGCAGCAGTGTTGGTGGCGGTGAACATGGCTGAATAGCCCCCCATTCCCCAGAATGAGCAATTCGCGCATCGGGTGCTTTCTTTTTCTTCTTTTTAGACGGATAATAATTAGAGTCCAAAAGAGGCAGGGGAACTCCATCTTCTAAAATTACCATCGTTAATCAACCTTAATGAATACAAGTGTCATGTATCAGAGATGGCTTAGCTACCTAGTAGGTATTTAAGCAGGTACTTACCTTTTTCTGACTTGGGAGGCGCAAGGGGTTCTGCAGCCTTGTAGTCTCCGGTGTATGAGAACTCGCAGAACCGTACGAAGGTCTCTTCATCAGTCTCGGGTAACTCAATCACGCCCTCCGATCTCTCCTTCCATTCGCCGTTGACCATAGCCGATAATGGCTCAGACATCCGTGCGATCAACTCAGCGTGCATGAAGAACTCTTTTTTATCCGGCCCGACGAGGAACCGGAATGGCTTCGAAGCCGCGATGCTGTGTACCATACAGATTAGTTAATGTCAGACGTATGACTTCAGCTAGGAACAAACTTACACACCATATGGAATACTCCACATCTTGACATTCCAAAACCAAAGCCAACCATAAAAAAAAGAAGAAACTCCGGGGACTGTCAAGCCTACCTATTATATTACCATACGACTTATATGAATCGAATGCAAATTCATCCGCCATCTATAGGAGGTAAGACTCCTTAAGGCTCCAAGTCTACAAGTTGCGGGGTATAGGCCTACCACGCAAAGGCGATTGGAACCAACAAACATAACATGGCAAACCAATGAGATGCCCCGGCAAGGCACCTAGAAACGTACGTCAGATGAGAAGTGACAGCGACGCGGGAGGTCGCATATGTGGAAAAACAGGCATCGCATAGCCCCTTAGGTACCTACCCGAGCCCCTCGTATAGGCCTTTGTATCTCCAACCAGCCAGCCCGCATCACGACCTCAGCCACACGCACACGAATCTCCAAAACCGCAGCAAGTGAAGTGTGTATGTTCATCGATAGTATTAATTAGTAGTATCTGTCCATAGCTCACGGAGCGCTTCCCACCTTCGCAACTTGTGTATAACAAACAAGTGATAATAACTCGCCTCCGCGAGAAAAACCGATAGCGGCAAGTTTAATCGTCATCATGTGCGTCTCTTCTCTATTACAGCCTATAAACTCAAGTATCGGAATATTCGTCATCGGCCGCCCGTCATCGGGCCAACCCTCATCGTAGCCGTATAACACTTGACAAAAAAACCACAACGCGGAAAAACAAGGTTGAAAAAAAAACACACTAACAGGGAAAAAAATAAACGCCGTTACTGCCAAGGTATGCCAATCCGGGGATGAGACCCTCTATAAACAAAAGCCGCGATTTTTTCGATAATCTTACGCCGAATCGTATGTATGTATATACAACCGTCCCCTTCTCCCCGTCTCAATTCGATTAGTGCCTGCGCGCCGTCCGTGCTTCTCGGAAGTAGTTATATTGCATGGGATCGTGTTCCGGGCCGAAGTCTTCTTCTTGAGGTAGACCGCCGTATCCCCGAGGACCGCCTCCTAACATGCCTACTCCGCCCGGCGCTCTGCTCGGACGCTCGACGCTGCGCTCTCTGGTCGATATAGGTGCAGCTACCGGCATCGCTGCTGCATTTGACACTAAGTTCGACGCACTATCGTTCCCTTGAGCGTATAATGGGCTACGCGAGCGGCCTACTCCCGTCTCGATGGCATATGGACTGCTTAGTGGTTGAGTGTATCCACTTGGGTAAGTCATTCCTAACTCTGGTGAGTGCACTCTGCCCGGGCTGTCCATCCTTGGAATGTTCGGAATCGTAGGACTTCCGGACCTAGAAGCTGGTTCGCTGCCATTCCACATACTGCTACCGGGGGTACCGGGACGCATGATATCATTGGAGCGACCGAAAATATCGCCGCCGCCATGTTCAGACGCGAATTCGGCACGTGTCTTGTAGTATTCGAAGTCGAGTCTCGACTCCGGCACTATTTCAAATCCTGGCAGGTGTGCCGCCCTTCCAGGCTTGCCAGCGTTCATCGGATTCATGACATAGGCGTCGGAGTAGCCTGACGTGGACATCGTATCTCCAGAATAGGCTTCTCGGCCATCTGACAGACGCCCCTTGTATATGGAAGCCAGGATGTTCTGGGCTTTTGCGTGCACCATTGGCGTGATAAGAGGCTTGTAAAGAGCCGGGTGGCCGAACCGATGAGCAAGACCCACTGAACGCAGCGGATCCTTGGACATTGCCCCTTCTGGATGTTTCTGGATGTTGCGAGTCGAGTAGAAGTGGATCTTGGCATCGAAAGTTCGCGAGCAATAGATCTTAAAGAACACCATAATGAACGGCAAAGGTACGGATGCGAAAGCCATGGTGTGGATTCCGTCACCGTGTACCCAAGCCGTCAGGAATACTACCAAATTTGAGAGAATGGTGCCGAATATGAAACGGTTGATCAACACTCGCCAGAACATTCCACCGGACTCCGTCTTCGTGACAAAGATGTACAATAACAAGTACTTCTTCAGCCAAACATCGATGGAAAAGTATAACGCAGCAGCCGGAAGAACGAGGGGCTGGAGACCCGCGAAGCACAGGGCTACAGTAGAGTAAAACAAGAAGTAATTATAGTAACTGGCATAATCGAAGGATGGGGGTGCTGTAAGTTCGATCATCTCTCTAGGCGTGGGACTGGAAAATTTGCGCATGAAAAAGCTGTAGATGAGTGTCCATAGTTGAGCTAAGTCTATAGCGGCGCCCAAGTTTCTCTGCAATAACCAGGTAACCCAGAATGACGAGATGTCGCATAATGAGACGAACAAGGTAACACCGAAGTCGGATAACGTATCCCAAGCTTTCTGCGGGTTATTGGCAACAGAAGAAACCAAGTTCCAGATGGTGCTGAAGAGACAGAAGACGATAAGATTGTTGAAGACGAAGAAGGCGTACAGTTTACCAACGACATGGCGCTCACGTCCCGTCTTTGTGCGGTCACCGGCTCTTATCGAAAGACGACGGAAGATGATGGGGAGTACCAGATAGACGAGAGATAAAACGGCTGGAGACGCCACACCCTGCACGATGGACCAGAAACCAGTATTGCCGGACAGCTGGGATTGGAAGGCGGGCCAAACTAAACCCAGATTACTCAAGTTGACCAAGAAAATAGCAATCATCGCACTAGGCGCAACCCAGACTAGTGTTAGTATAACGATCCAAAGGTTGATAATAATTCTTCTCCAGCTTCGATTTGCTGGTGTGAGAGGCATGTTATCCCAAATGATATCGTTTGGTCTTGGCGCCAATACGACCGTGGCGCCCTGGGGCTTCTTGTTACGCAGGGCATATGCGATGCTGTGAGCTTCGGCGATGTCGTCATAGCTGGCAAAGCCGTACGATAAGGTGCTGCGCTTATCGATGTTTGCTCGCGCCTCCTTAACTTCGACCTCGAGTTCTCTAATTCGTTGGGTTAGATATTCAATAGCATCGACCTTCTGACCTTTGGGATAGGTGCCGAACGAAGGGTCCTTCTTGGAAGGTCTACACATCGGTCGACCGGCCGGCAAATTTTGAGGGTCCTTGAGATATATAGCCAAAACCTTCTCAAGCTTTCGAACGGTATGGTCATGCTGTTGGATTAAATCGGGCAAGTCCCTAACATTGCGAGCAGCAGCAGTCCTTGCAAACGAAGCATGAGGAATGACGTCGTCGATGATTCTCGCAATACCTTCATCGTTGGCATATTTCTTAGGAATGTCGTTCAACTATAGGCTTGTTAGCTAGGTACGTCGCAGTGGTGGATGATATAGAATCGGAAGACTAACCATCAAGGTTCGCGCAGACAAACTTTGCTGGTACTCCTTGGTTTTAAAGTACAACCGTCTAAGCTGAAGAACTTTCCTATAGTTCCACCAGATGAAGCCGATGATAATACAGTTGAATAGGTATGCCGTCACTACCAGCGCCCAGATAGGTTGATCGTTGACATTAGAGGGTGTGAGTCTCATGAACCATTTCTGGTTCCCTGTTTTGTCGCTGTTGAGCGTGTAGTATACCGGTAGGAGGACAGCACATCCAATAACGCCGAGCACGAGGAAGATATTTCGGCACATGATGGTGAACCTCATAAATATGGCGGCGTCCATGCCTGCATGAGAGATCATATCTTTTTCGGTCGTCCTCCATAAGGGCGGGATCCATGCCAGATACCCTTTGCCGATCGGAGGCGGCGCATGTTCTTCGTCGGCATGTTTAAGTTTCGGTGCGTAGACGACGGAATTATATGGTCGGAGGAAAGAGAATGCGATAGCTATGAAGGCAGTAAATCCTGCCGATGTGCCCAAGGCTGACCAAATAGCACCATCTGTAAGCTAATATGCAATCAGGCGTCAGTTACCAACTATATTCTACGATCGAGGCAGGCGAGGATGTCTCTTTACCGTTTGTTTAAAGGGGTTCCGCAGTAACTGCAATAACTCTTCACCCGCATTTAGATCCCGCTTAACTGTTACGTGCTGTATCTGAGCCCAGACATCCATCCTATCGTATAGACCCGTACAGGGTCAGTAGACGAAGTGGTTCCCAACAATTACTTCCTGGCCTTGGAGAGGCCCCACGGTTATCGATCGTCTAAACGGATTCAAGGTCGCATGGGAAGCATCCGGAATGTCGATATAAATTGTATATCAACAAGATATCCTTCAAACTATCTTAATCTTGCAGGACTTAATCACGTAGGGAGTCCAATAAATCGTGTTCGGTTCTGCGAAGTACTTCTTTTGGGGCAAAAGACAAGCGATTATCCCTGACAAAGGCAGCCGTTATAATCGTATAGCGAGCGTAGAAAGCACACACAAAGCAGGCGCAAAAACGAGCGACGCGACCGCAATTCTAAGTCGATGGTTGAATGGGTTTACACGATCGAAGGGATAAAGGATGGTGTATTACGTAGGATGTTTCGAGAGAATCGACGGTACTGGTGTGCGTGCTTCTGGGTAGGGGAGGGCCTCGGAAGAAAGCTGGAGCTTTGAGATTGGATAGGCGTAGGCGATTTTGACACTGACACTGTCGAGATCACTGAAAGGCGCTGAAGAAATCCAGGGCTACTGCTTATTCGGCACTTATGCATGTGAACAGTGCATCCATGGATATAGTGTATGTGAGTATGTGAGTATGTGAGTATGTACGCAGAAAAGAGGGTATCCCCACGTATAATGTGGAAGAGTAATGAAAAAAAACACAAAGCGAGTGTTATGGATATGTCCAGTGGCCAGTATCCGATATGTTGTGAGAAATTTTTAAAACATTCGGAAGAGACAGACGCCTTCTGTTGGGATCCCTTCTAGCCCCAGGGGATGTTGAAGCGAATGACGAAAGGTCGCATCCGCCGTCTGGACACGTCGAGATGTACTAACACTAACTGCGCTAAGAAGCTCCTGGTCCCTAAAATCGAATTGGAAGTTACGAACATGGAAAATTTTAGGGGTACTTGGCGATATGTACTATTTGAAGCCGAGGTTGTGTATGTAAAAGGATTATGAATCTATCGAGGTAGGTGTTTTAGTTAACACTGGTTCTACTTGCCGTATAAAATAAGTCCTTTTTAATGAATTATCATATCATTGATAAATATTTGGAAGTATCTACATGAATACTTTTATACGCTCAGGATTCACCCAAAGATTCCCGGTCGCCTATCGTTACACCGAGTTCAATAGCCTATCATGTCTATCACGGCCATCATAGATACAGTATATGACCACGTGTATGGCATAAAACATTATACACAGCATTGTAAACAACTTTATATATAGATCATCTCCCGCTGATTCCAGCATTATGTTGGATGATCTGTAGAATCGGCTCACATGCCGAACGTATCTCGGTTTTCCCATTCTGCCATTCATCAATGATAATTCTTATTCCAAGCACAAATGAAGATGCCTAGATGCATATAACCAGGAATTCACTGTATCTTGCATACATCTCCACTTTTAACCCCTGGACAAATTCAAGCTTAAGAGAGTCTCGACCAGGTTGCGGCGTCCAATAAAATGGCTAAGGTCACTTAGATCCCCTAGATTCCCACCCAAGAAGTTCTATTTTTGACCAGTCCATCGCTGAGAACCAACTAGGGCCAGCACTGCCGCGTACCTAGGTAGCCCTTATAACCCAATGAGTGCTAGCGATGAGTTGGCGGGGTCATTCCAGAATACGAGCTTTCCATTAGATACTTAATGCAAGACATTGTTGTCCTCGCGAGCAAGTCATCGTCCACTACATACAACATCACGCGTCTCTGTATGTGAATCAGTTGAAGCGCCATCAAAATTGAAAATTTGGTGTAATTAGCTGAATTAGTTACACATACCATCGACGATCAATAACTCGACCCGACAACTCGCAACGGCAATCTCGATATACAATAAGTTTAATGAGTCAAAGTTTCTAGAAAATACCAAGGACCGGTTTCTGTAACGTGCTAAGGGTCCGCCGATCCCAAACCAGGGTATCGGGAATGGGTCCTAGAAATTCAGAGAACCTCATCCTTGGCAATTCGTAAATCTCGAACTTTTTAAGTACCGCACATAATAACCAATGAAATGCAAGGGATATCGCCATTTACAGTTACATAGAGCGGTTGGTTCGTTCGGACATCGTGACCGGGCTGCCTCTCTCCCTCTTTCTATTAACGGCGTTTAGGAATAGGAATTGTAAGCCGACGGGGTAAGCTTGACGCTGCTGTGTTTCACATGATCGACGCCGTCGCGGAGCTGCCGTGCCGCAATTCAACCGTCATGACCATTTTCTGACCATTACTATGAGAATGGATCATTCTTAAGTACAAGTATAGAAGTCGATATTCATCTATACGATATCTCGAAGCGCATGTTCCCACCCGATGAAACGTACCAGCGAGAAATAATCTGGGGTCGCTACGATCCGGAGTTGGCACGATCGTGTTGGTTGCGCAAATGCTATCGCGGCGCGTGGCGCTTCCGCACTGCTATTGTGTACATTCCCCACGTATACCAATAATCTACGCAGATACTTCGAGTTCGCCTCAGAAATTTCATTATAATTGTGCAGATTAATATTGAGCTCAATGAACCAGTTCAATACCACGGTTCTGGTTTTAATAGATCATTTTTTTCAACCAACTCATCCAAGCGAGACTATCGTCACGAAGACTCACTCTGTCGAGTATCAGGGATCTGGTAGAGCTTTGAACTCAATACCACATCTAAGGTATGTGAATTGATTGCTTGGTTCTTTCAGGATGACGCTTATCTAGACAAGACAATGTGCGAGCTATGAAGGCCCTAAACAAGCCGTGGCTGTCTGTGAAGGCTGAGCCATCTTCTAGAATCACAATAAACCACGACGAAATTGTGGCTTCAGCATCCCAAAACGCAAGCTTTTCATGGTACTTGAGCATGGGCACCTAGTTGAGCTGACGACTTACGTGTAAATCATTAGTAACTTACGTACTGGGTCCCTAGCTTCCAGATGCTAAACACTGAACCATCCTCTAGCTTGACTCGAGCTATATCCAATTCTCCGAGGTACGACCAGTGGCGACGGATGTATAAAATGAAAGCAGTGTCGTCACGAAACTGTTATTCGTCATTGACTTAATCTTTCTAGCTTTTGAAGTAGTGTATGGCTACTCGATATATTCAGCATATGTGAAGAAATATGGACGGTTATTAAACATATAATCACCTGTTATGTGCTGACTCGCTAGTTGCATAGTATGGTCGAGCTCCGATTCTGTTAAATCATGATCTAGGAACGCCGGTGCAGATGATGGACATATATATTTCATTTCAAGAATATCTGCTGCACCAGTAGACTAAAAAGAAATTACGCCGCTTGGTCTACTTCCTTAAGTTTCTATGAGATAGATAAAGAGTGAGGAGAGCAGAGTACTTCATGTTAATACACCACCAAGTCGTGGCGTGATAACAACTTTCACAAGGTCAGAAATAATCAGCGATGTCATTTTATCAATTTATTTTGATATATTCCAGATGCTGGACACATGTAGCCGAGGTATGCTACCATACCTTATAATCGGTCAACCACGCTTCAGCACCTCGCATCGTGCCATCCACATGACCAGCAGTAAGCAAAACGAGCCCGGCGTTCGCTAACGTTGAAAGGATAACTCCGAAAACAACACGTAGGTCCCGGATCTAACAGTTTTTCTTTAATCCTTGGTGTTTTGGATATGTACACAAAAGCACGAAAGTGAAAGGTTCCGTGTTTTGACATCAGAAGCCGTGACTCCCACACAGCGCCCGCCCGATATTTGATTCCATAACCCCGCAAAACGAAAAACGACCCTAATCGATGTTTGATAAAGAGGGAATGGCGAACTAATTTGCTCTCTAGTATGCCATCAAATCCATGGGTGTCATTTACTCAGCTGCTCCCTGACTTCGAGTTTTTCTTGCGGTTCTGCCTACGGACGGAGCAGCTACTTTCTTCTCCGTCTTATCCTTCTTTGGACGGCCAACTTTCTTAGGCGGGCCATTGTTAGCAGTTCCGTTAGTCTTTTGTTTTTTTTCAACTGGCTCATCTTCCGCAGGTTTATCATCTGCACCTTCATGAGATGCGTCACTAAGTTTGCGCTTATCTCCGGTGCTAACGTCCGACTTCTGGGTCTCATCAGTGACTGGGGCGACGTCAACTTTCGGCGCGTCCTTCGCCGAGTTGTTAACCGGAAGTGCTCCGGTCATCTCAGCAGGTTGAGATAGAGCGGCGTCCGGCATCTCCTGATCACGAATTTCTTCGACAGTGACCGGTTTGGGGGGCTCCTTAGCTTCACCGTTAGTGAGCGATGGGGCCTCGGTTTTCGCAGCCTCTGCGGTGGCAGTAGTTTGGGCGGGCTCGGGATCGGCTGGCTTCCCTGGTTGCTCAGCCAATTTCTCAGCTTCGTTGATCTTCTCGGTCACCTCCTTTGAGAGGGTGGCAGTACCGGTAGCATCGTTTTGCGCCGCAGGTTCGGAGCTAGGCGCGACGGCGGCAGCATCAGTCGTAGTGTCAGTCGCGGTCTTAGTCGCAGTCTCTGTCGCGATTGATGGCTTTTCAGAGCCTTCTCCTGTGTCCCCGGGGCCCTTAGCGACTGGTGGAATGGTAGGCTGCGATTCGGCGGCTGTCGCATCACCATTTGCGCCTGGTCCTAAAACGTTAGCGCACTGTGCCACTGCAATGTCGCGATCCAGTCGCACCGGCGCGGAAAGCGCGCGAAGTCCTGGACCAACTCAATTGATTTTGAATCAAGGTCGCATGGAATTACACAGAATTCACAAAACATTATAGATGAAAATAATACCTTTCTCGATGCCGTTGGTATTTTTGTCGGCCATTGTTGATGACGTCAGAAGACTCGCCTAGTGGTTGTGCACAGTGTGTAGTGTTATTTATATGAGGGTCCGGCGATCAGGGGATATGCGAAATGTAAAAGGCGGCAATCCGATGTGAAGATATCAATTAGTTGTTGGTTATAGTGAGATGTTTACGATGCTGCTAGGAGCTGACATGAAGAGAGGAAAAAAGAAATAGAAACTGGGAAAAAAGGCGAGGTGAGGTCGATCAAGCTTCTCGATCCATCTCACAGTTTAGTAGCACGGACGAATCAGAAGTCGCGAACGGCATCGGGAAAACTATTTGAGGACGAAGCTCCCACATTTGCTCTCAGATCCTTACGCAACCAGAACACAAACATAACACATCCCATAGCAACTGCCACAGTCAGGCTGTCAGGGAGCAGGGGAGTAAGGGGGAGAAAATATCTGGAGCTAGGGAGCACTTGCATCCGATCCAATGAGGGGAAGCTGCAGGATGGTTGCGAAGCTGTAACCAGATCTGGTCGCTCATGCCGGACAATACTCCTAAATATGTAGTAAGTATGGCGGAATTTACCCAACATTCCATCAGACCACGCCTTCCGCCTAGGACACATTTGTACGGCACATCGGTGATGTATTAATAATAAAACCAAATCGGCTAGCTGCCAGGTAAAATGTGAAAAAAATGTAAGTGGTTTTACTTGATTTCATCCGCCTATCCACCCTTCCGTCCATAGCTTGCTCAATTCAACATATTTTCATGAAGAATTTCATAAAAGGCAGACGAAGGGCCGAAACAAACGCTGGTCTGTTCTTGGTTCCGGCAAGCTCAAACGTTGTTGTATTGACTGACGAACCCGTTCCCCCATTTGTCAGCTTCTCAGGATGACGTTCACTGTGTCGGACTTATCGACTGGTCATCCTAACCGGCTAGCCAACCAACTTGAGCTGCATGTGTTCTCGCACACACAAAAAAGAAACATTTCAAGTACCACATCTGCAACAATCATAATCAATTTAGCAGTCTTTGAATTATGAAATTGCATAGGAATATACTTGAGATTCCTAACCTTGTTAGATACTGCATTGTATACGTGCAGCTGAGGCTCATGGCAGAGAGTATGATAGGTGGGCGGGCTTCGCGGGTGAGTGCTTTAGGTGGAGGAGAATGGGGATCTGCGATCCACTTTGGCGAAGAGAAGTATTTTGACTTGTCGATTTCTGCTGATCTTTATGCGGCAAGACATGATGTGATGCATTGATGATTGATCGAAAGGAAAAGAATTGGGGAATGATTGGAGAAATTCCTCCGACGAAAGTGGTCCAAGCTCCTGACAGAATAAAAGCTTGGACCACCTGATTATGAAAAAAGACGATGCCGATTAACCGACATTCAACCGCCAAGAGAGTTCGGCCAAGAATTAGGGCGAGGGGCATTCGTGTCACGTGTCTAGAATAGGACCACTAAGCACGTTTAGCACGTGCAGAACTTCTCTCATTTTCTTTCATCCAACAACTAGCTCCACTCTAAGCACACCATTCAACTCAATCGACAGTTCTTGAGCCTCTTAAAATGGTCTTATACTTCGAGCCAAGTCTTGGTGCTAAAAGCCAAGGCTTCAACGGTCTTGGAGCCAAGCCTTATATGAAAGAATCCTCTATGAAAACCTTCGGTTATCTCTTCTTTAGGAGCCTCAACCGTGTTCTATGCTGTGATCTATAGCCAGTTGTGACGTTTGCATTTCTTGGGGAACCAGGTTATATCAATCCTGTTCTCTCATATCAACCAATGACCGACACCCATTCAGTCGAATTCGGGACTAGACATCATTCAGCGTGACTTATCATTTCTATAGGCCTACTCGAGGGCATCATGGCGGTGATAACGGTCCTTAGTTCACTTGGCGCCTATGAGATGCAGAAGAATTTGCATCTTTGGTGGCGTAGACCCCTCAACTGAATGAATTTCTTACTCTCGGCGAGGTTATAAAGAGATCTATATCCCCATGTCTGGAAAATGTTTGGAGACATGAGGTCTAGTGTAAAATCATCTAGAAGACGACTGGGTTAAGTCAACAATTCCTTTTGGTTGATAAGTTTTGGTATAGAAGTCCATACCTGCTTAAAATATCATTTATGAAGACCCAATTTCTTATTCGAGGATTCTCGTGTAAACTCCTGCTCCACAGCGATGGCTGGCCAATTTGAGAGCCATCCATTTCTTCTGACTGCCCAAGATGTCGAAAAGGCACTTGGTACAGATCTAGAACGAGGTCTTTCCTCTACAAAGGTCGCGCAGTTGCAAGAGATCTACCCTCCTAATGAACTAGATGTTGGTGGCGCTATACCCTGGTATAAGATCTTTCTTAAACAATTATTTAATGCTATGATCTTGGTATGCAATAACCATTACAAGGAAGGAAAGGATGGTATAAGGCTAACCTAGTTTGATAGGTTCTATTCTTGGCTACGGCGTTGAGCTTTATTGTAAGCGATTGGGTAGAAGGGGGAGTCCTTCTAGCTGTTATCGTGTTAAATGTCACAATTGGGTTCTACCAGGAATATGGCGCGGAAAAGAAAATGGATGCTCTCCGAGCCCTTTCTGCCCCCAGCGCCATGGTACTCCGCGATGGTAGAACTCAAATAGTTCCTAAGTAAGTCCGTTTTGCTCATGACTCTAGACGCAGGTATTAACAATATCTTTAGTGCTGAAGTTGTTCCCGGTGACATAGTTATTTTAAAGATGGGAGACACGGTCCCTGCCGATGTCCGCCTTTTTGAGGCTATGAATCTAGCCGCTGACGAGCAATCCCTCACCGGCGAATCCGTCCCCGTCGAAAAGATAACTGAGCACTTAGAGAACGAAGAGCTCGGGATTGGGGACCGTATTAACGTCGCCTACGGGACGACAACTATTCGGAAAGGTCGTGGTAGAGGTGTCGTCATTGCTACTGGTATGCAGACCGAAGTTGGTAAGATTGCTGCTTCGACCACAAAGAAGCATCACAAGGCTGGCCGATCTATGAATTATAAGAAGTACGGAAAGCGACAGCCTATCATTGGATTGTCTAGACGTATATACGATTTTGTCGGTAAATTTCTTGGGCTGACTGAAGGAACACCCCTTCAAATTAAGCTGGCGAAATTAGCTTACATGCTTTTCGGCTCTGCCCTCTTGCTTGCTGTCATCGTCTTTGCTGTCAACGAATTTCATGTTCCCAAGGAAGTTGTCATTTATGCAATCAGTACTGGCATTGCTATCATCCCTGAGTCCCTCGTTGCGTAAGTTCTAGCACATCTATACTTACAAAATTCTTACTAATAATGCTGTTCTGTTCAGAGTCTTGACAATAACTATGGTCGTTGCTGTAACGGTCATGCGAAAAGCCAACGTCGTTGTCCGGGACTTATCGGCTCTTGAAGCCCTTGGAGGTGTTACTAATATCTGTTCTGACAAAACTGGCACCTTGACTCAAGGTGCTATGATCGTTCGAAAGGTATGGATTCCTTCCAAGACGATCTATACCGTGAAAGACTCGAAACATCCTAGCGACCCGACCGAAGGAGTTGTCACTTTCTCGGAACTAGATGACAAGAGTCAGGAGCCCGAAAAGCGAGACTTTGACCAGGAACGTAGCGCGGCCGTCCTCAAATTCGATGTGCCAGATGAAAAGCTTCATAATTCTAAGCCAAAGAAAGAAAACGAAAAAGAAGCTACTATGAACCCTGAGCTAGAAGCTTTTCTCCTCTCCGCAGCACTTTGCAACTTGGCTACTGTGAGACATGAGAAAGAACCTAAAGATGGCCAACCCGAATGGCAAGTTACTGGCGAGCCGACGGAAATCGCTCTACAAGTATTTGCTCATCGCTTCCAGAAAGGCAAGAAAGTGAAAGAGGCAGAGGGCTGGAAGCAAGTTGCCGAGTTCCCTTTTGATAGCAGTATCAAGCGCATGTCGGTCATATACGATGGTCCAGACATGGGACATAGCATTGTGTTTACTAAGGGAGCAGTCGAACGAGTCCTTGATCTCTGTTCTACTGTTGGGATAGGGAGCGCTCAGGAGCCTATGACTGATGAGTATAAAGAACGCATTTTGGAACAAATGGATACGTTTGCCAGCCAGGGACAGCGTGTACTTGCGATCGCCTCACGACCATGGGAGGGGAAGTATCGGGAAAAGGCCTCGCCTGAGAGCCATGAGGGCGATGACGCTCTTCGTGGGCGCGTTGAAAGTGGTTTGACACTCTTAGGCCTAGCAGGGATCTACGATCCTCCACGAAAGGAGACCACACCAGCCATCGCAGAATGTTCTTCTGCTGGAATAAAGGTAGTTACCGCCTAAACACCACCCACAATAATTACCTCATGCTAACCTCTTAACTTTAGGTGCACATGTTGACAGGCGACCACCCCGCGACTGCCGAGGCAATTGCGAAGGAAGTGGGCATCATCCCTAGGAACCTCAGCATTCTCAGCCACGATGTCGCTAGCGCAATTGTACAGAAGGCAAGCGACTTTGACAAGCTTTCCGATGCGGAGATTGACGCCTTACCTGAGCTACCACTCGTACTCGCTCGTTGCGCCCCGGATACCAAGACCCGCATGATCGAAGCTCTGCGCCGGCGGTCCGCTTACATGGCCATGACCGGCGACGGCGTCAACGACGCCCCTTCCCTATCCCGCGCTGATGTCGGTATCGCAATGGGCTCCGGGTCCGACGTAGCTAAATCTGCTGCAAAGATCGTCCTTACAGATGACAAGTTCAACTCTATCGTCGCCGCTATTCGGGAGGGCAGGCGCATGTTCGATAACATCCAGAAGTTTATCCTGCACCTTCTAACCTCAAACGTCGGCGAAGTTATCCTCCTGATTTGTGGACTGGGGTTCCAAGATCAATCTGGATTTTCTGTGTTCCCAATCTCGCCTTTGGAGATTCTCTGGATCAACATGCTGACCTCGTCCTTCCCTGCTTTTGGTCTCGGCCGCGAACAGGCTTCGCGCGATGTAATGCGCAAGCCGCCGCACGATCGGCGACGAGGCGTATTCACAAACCAGATCTTGGTCGACATGCTTGTGTATGGCTTGATAATGGGCACGCTGTCGCTTATGACGTTCGTCATCATTATCTACGGGGTCAACGACGGACAGCTTGGCATAGACTGCAATAGAGCGTGGAGTGAAGAATGTGATCCTGTGTTCCGCGCACGGGCTACCGTTTTTGCTGAACTCACATGGCTGATTCTTATTAGCGCTTGGGAGTTCAAGGATATCCGCCGGTCCATGTTTCGACTTAAACCAGATGACGACTCCAAGTTCCCCTTGTTCAAGGACGTTTATGAGAATAAGTTCCTGTTCTGGGCCGTGGTTCTAGGCGCTGTTAGCGTGTTCCCCGTCGTTTATATTCCCGTCGTCAACCGAAATGTCTTCAAGCATACGAATATCAGTTGGGAATGGAGTTTGGCTGTTGCTGCGACTATTATTTTCGTTGCTGGTATGGAACTTTGGAAGCTGACTAAGCGTCACTTCAGACTGCTTGAAGATGCCGCTGTGGTGCGGGGTGCGTTCTCTCAGGGCAGTGAAGAGGGCGGTCGCAAATTCCACCATACAATTAGTTTCAGCAGTTTGAAGAGTTGGAGGAGCATTGGGAAGACCCATACTGTTGACACCCGGGTTAGCACAAGAGAGAGGAAGGATAGTAGCCCTGTATAGATGCTTGTGGGTTAGACGATATATTTCTCGGCGCTGAGTGTAGAGGGCCGGTATGTACCCTGTTTACTTGGTAAAAAGAGGCTGGATATTGTAGTAAACATTATTCCTACATAGCTAGAGGTATTGGAAACATGTCTTGATGATTGTACACAAATTGAGTATTTCCTTCGCTAATTTGCTAGCACCATTCTTTTACTACCTAATTTGAGACGATGTCGAAGATAACCATGTATCAAACTCAACTCATAAAGAATTCTATTATTGAAAATAAATATCTTCCAAAAAATTCAAATCAAATGCCTTTGCTTCAAATATTGTCGCTTTCAGTAATGGGTATTTAACTATTTTGGTAACGCATGATGCTAATAGTGGGGTGTAAATCGAAATAGGGGTTAGATAGGGGCTAAATTCGCTGAGTCAGCGATTAAACTTCCCCAGGATCCACTATAATCTTTAAAGTGTCACGTCGCAGCGTGTTCAATTCAAGTCCCCAATTTAATTGTCCAAGCTACGCGACGATCGACGACCGTTTCCAACTTGCCAACTTCAGTTCACTCTTTTTATCGACGTGGACATTGGTCTCTACAAATTACAATCCTTTCGCTTCTATCTACACATTCTTCACTCTCCACAGCCACGACCACAATGGCTCCCAAAAAAGCGGCTGCGACGAATGACAAGTACTCGGTCATTTTGCCGACGTACAATGAGCGCCGCAACTTGCCAATCGTTACCTGGCTGCTCAACCGAACTTTCACTGAGAAGTACGTCAGAATCCCCATATGTACCTTCAATTCGTTTCCTCCATCTGTTTTATTGTGCAAAACAGCACACTAACCTTACCTCTTCTGTAGCAAGCTCGACTGGGAACTCATAATCGTCGACGACGGCTCGCCAGACGGAACCCAAGTCGTAGCCGAGCAGCTCGTGAAAGCCTACGCCCCGCACATCGTCCTGAAAACCCGCACCGGCAAGCTCGGTCTCGGCACCGCATACGTGCACGGTCTGCAATTCGTAACCGGCAACTTCGTCGTGATCATGGACGCGGACTTCAGCCACCACCCGAAGTTCATCCCGCAGATGATCGCGCGGCAGCGCGCCGGAAACTACGACATCGTGACGGGCACGCGGTATGCCGGGGACGGCGGCGTGTACGGCTGGGACCTGAAGCGCAAGTTTGTGTCGCGCGGCGCGAACCTGTTCGCGGACACCGTGTTGCGGCCGGGTGTGAGCGATCTGACGGGGAGCTTTCGCTTGTACAAGAAGAGCGTGCTGCAGAAGGTCATCGAGAGCACGGAGAGCAAGGGGTACACGTTCCAGATGGAGATGATGGTGCGCGCGAAGGCGATGGGTTTCTCCGTTGCGGAGGTCCCGATTTCGTTTGTCGACCGCTTGTACGGAGAGTCGAAGCTCGGTGGTGATGAGATCGTTGAGTACGCGAAGGGTGTGCTGAGCTTGTGGTTGAAGGTTTGAGGAGTGGGAGAGGGTTGCTTGTGCCGCTGCCCGGCTGCTAGATGACTGGGAAGCAAAATGGTTCGGTTAGTTCGGCGTTGGGTTAAGTGGTTCGGCCTGTGTACCATCGATACTCATAACTAATACAAGCAAAATATCACAAAGTCCTACTGATTTTCGAACGTGCATTAATGTTACGAATACCCACCGACAGAATATTAAATATCAGAACAGGCTTATAGGCTATTCGCATAAGAGCTGTTTCGTTCATGTCACGACATCTTATTAATCGTTTTCATGTTCCTGCTTGCGGAAGATACCTATCCTGGTACTCCTCTAGGAGTTGTTCGGACCACACACTTTCCTACCATCACTTAAAATCATGCGCTATTAAAAATGATACTCGACTATATCGTAATTGCTTTTATTATTGCTATCAATTTTTAAACAGCTCAACTAGTAAACAACAAACAAGGTAGGTATCTAGCACTCATCAAAGATACCTACTGGATCTTTGTCTACGTGTAATATCTTCATACTTACAGGTACCCACCTGAATCTTACTCACTTTTCTCCTGGGTGTTCGCCGTGGAAGCTGGTGTTTATAGGTCGCTAAGGCCAGTGTACACGTCTGCGTATCCAGGAGCCATGAACGGGTCCGACCACTAATTGAAACAAGAGTTAGCAATCTTTCTATGAGGAGGGGGGTATAGGAGAGCAGGATATCTGGTATCACTTACGTCTACTTTGTTTTTATCGGGGTATTCGAAATATCCCTTATCGTTCTGTCGCTGCCTAAACCACGTGAAATATTTGGTCGGAACATCAAGAACATTTGCAGGATCTTTTGTCAATGTAATCATACCGCGCAATCCATTCTTGAATTGCTCTGGGGTTGAATCCCTCGAAAATCTGACCATCCCCTCGCAGATACTCATCCAGCGCCAGACGTGGTCGGCGTCTATTGATAGAGTCAGTAAAACTATTTATTCGTTGTATAGCATAGCAACTTTAGAGATGTGCCTTTAGTCGGCAATTTTGCACTCTTGAGGCAGAGAAGCAGGACATACAGGGGGAGGGGGAAAGGGGAAGAAAGGGTGAAGGGGCGCAATTTTCTTCATTTTAACTTACCCAATGTTCCTTGCATCATTCTGACTTCAAGAGTCTGGAAAGAAGATATCTTATGGTCGGGCTTATTGGTGATTTGTTCGCCGGTTACACGCCATCTAACACATGGAGTGTCCGCGAAAGCGTTCAACCCTAGTCTTAGATTGGTAATTGTGTCGTACTGCCAAATTTCAGTAATGATGTCTCGTATATCGTCATTGAAACTAGGTCCTCCTCGGATGTTAAAAGGCGCATATATATCAAAAGGCACATGTATATCCTTGAGGTGTTCGTACTCGTAGGACAAGCGCGGGTTCTTATTTTTTGTGTCAGGGAGATTTTCTCTAACACGTTTATGTGGTGTCTTTTGATAATCTGAGCTTGATCTAAGCGCTTCGATGATGGGGCATGACGATCTCAAAGGCATTGACCAGAAGTTTCCTGAGCGGTCTTCGCGATGCAATCTCTCGAGCAGTTCTTCCGCGATCAGCCAAAAGGTTGAGAACTGTAAAGAATTTCTGGTTAGCGTTCATCTGTCAGAGATCGTCGTGCTATAGGATGAGCCTTTGCATTTTCATCCTACAATGCGAACAATTTAGGCTGAAAGCAGGGGATAATGGAGGGAAATAATACCTTCTTCAGTTGTAACAGCGTCCAACCCCCTTCTTGTCCAAAGTGGATATGTAATCCACTCGGGATAGAGGACAGCGGTTTATGAATTCGATAAGTGTCTCGGACAGCCGCACACTGTCATACTATGTTAGCCGCAAATTGCTTCGAAAAATAGAAGAGGAAAGGAGTATTGATATATCTGGAGATACTTACAACTTTACGTATAGTTTCCAAACTGGCCGGGTTGTTATAGTCGTAGATTGGTGACTTGAGCTCTCCTGGCCACCACCTATATCGTAATACTGGTTCCTGATTAAGAAGGTAGTCATCGACAGGTAGAGGTGGAAACGATTTTGATGTTGTCGTGTAATCCTCTGAGTCTGCCTCCTTTATTTTGACACTATGGTCAACCGAGCACGTCCAGGCATAATACTTGGGGTCTGCACCATCAACCTGAACAGCATCTATGTCGACGTGGCTTGCATCCCATTTTTCGAATTGCTTTTGCAACTTCTCGAGATTCTCCTGCCAACGCCCTGTTACTGCGTTGTTAATATCTTGAAGCTTATCACTAGGTTCAGATATATTTTGTATGCCTTTCAGGAGTTTGTTCTTTGCTATACTTTCTAAGGATTCCTTTCTCGTCTTGTAAAAGTCAAGACTTTTCTCCACGTGGAATAGAACGAATTGTTCGGACATCTCTTGAGCGGCGGCTTTGCAATTATCTAACAGGTTATCCCTCTCGTCCCATTCATAATATGGCTCCCAATCTACCAGCTTTGAAAAATTGGGACATTGTTTTCCATCTTCAAGATTTAGCAATGGACTTCTATTTACATAATTGACGTCAAGTTCCTTCTCCTTTGTCTTATTTGCCGTTATTCCGTGTTTTCTTAGCGTATCAATTAGGTGATTTCGGACTGTAACCCGATATGTCCAATCCATGGCTGTATCTACCAGGTTCTCGCTTAGCCATCGCCCGTCATTTGGATGAGAATCTGGCGCTTCCTTGACTCTTGATACAGCCATTGCAAGTTCAAATTCAACACCGACTGTGGTACGGTTGGGGCCGTTAGGTAAGCGAGGGTTGTCGCGAAAGAAGTTATTCAGGTTGATGTCATCTGATCCCCCACCACGGCCAGGGCTATTGGGGTCATCGGAACCACTATTCATAGAAGTGTCACTACCAGAGCGGGGGCTACTAGAACCTCCATAATTATAATGGCCGAAAATATTGGTTGCAGAGTCCTGACCGAAGCGGGACTCGAAGCCGGCGAATTTAGCTTGGCCGGGGGCGTTTATAATTTCTTGGTTACGCAACGTTTGCTCATCGCACCCGAAATCTTCCATGGGCTCATCTGCCTCTTCCATGGGCTCATCTTCCTCGCTGTCGACAAGTATCCACCCCTCTGTTGCTAGATGCACATCTGCATCCAAGTATCCTGCATTTTGGATACCATGAGTCGATTTTCTGGGTATCCTGACAGTGCGTTCCTTGTTAGAGGTATCCATCTTATTTTGTGATGGTATGTGAACTGGAAATGGAAATTTTTATGAATTTTCTTAGAATAGGTAAAGGTGAAGCTTGACTCGGCAGACTTCGCGTGTAAAATTGACGACGACAGATATATAAAATAGTACTCTTGTACTTAAGCTTCGTATTTTCAGCTTCTTTAATTTCTAGCTGTAGTAATTGTGTAGGCATCTCTAAATAAAACATTGTCCCTTGATCTGTCTTTGTTGCGAATGGAATTTCCTTGTTCAAAGCTAACTGGATCAATAACGTTGTTGTAGGTTTGTTGTAGCTCTAGGAATTACACCAAGTGCAGAGGTGAACCCTGGAGAAGCTTGGAACTCAATGTGGACCAATAGGAGGGAGTATCGCGTGACATCCATGGATATTAGCCCGGGAAATAATCTGTACTATGTAGTAAACAAGCACTAATCTAAACGCTAACCCAGCTAAGCTAGCCACCCGCTAGCGCTAAAGATTGTCCCGCTTGCCCCGCGAAACTGCACTTAAGAGACCTAAGAAATAATAGACAGGTCCCTGTTCTCTGCTCTCAGCATCTTCACACTTTCACCACTTTCAACAACTTTCTAGTATATTCGCGACTTGATATGACTTGACAATGCGTGGACGCGGGGGCGCCCGAGGGAACAGAACACCATCTGCTCCATGGAGCCGTCTAAAACCTGTGGAATTAGACCCATTGGAGGCAATGGGTCTGCCTTCGAAAGGCGACAGTAGGTTGGTATCAACCTGATCACAACGATTCCAACTACTTAGCCTGAGTTCTGACAACATAGTAAGACTACTCGACTTCAAGACACAGGAGCGATACTACACCAAGATAGTAGAACGATACATGACCTTCTGCTCCGACGCTGGGGAACGTGATGAGCTCCTCCGCCGCTTCGCCTCTCTTGATCTCTCTGCTAGTCCCAATGACGAGAACCCGCCTACGAATTCTACAGCCAGCACTCTTCAGCTGATCCCCAATTCGAATTCCATGGTACCAGCTACCATTTCCACCAATACAAAAAGTCTGTCCGATGTCTTATCGGCACTGAGAAAACTACGGGAGGGTATCGTTGCATCTAAGCGTGTCGACGATTTCGCGATCCAGGTCTATCTTTTCTGCATCCGACTTTCCGTCCTAGTCAAGCATCCCGAGTCCTATCACCCAGCCATCCTCCACCTCTTACGCAGGATACAGCCGCTGCATAGTATGACGTCGGTTGAGATAAGCGAGGTGGTCGGCTATCTCGTCCTCGACACGGCGTGCAGGCGGAATAATCTAGCCGAGGCCTTCGCCGCGCGACATAAATATCAACTACGGGATGCGAAAGTTGACGCGGTTCTAGATGCGCTGGCACATGATAATTATATGGAATTTAACCGCCTGAAGAGGAGGGTCGACGGGCACAAGGCGAAGCTGCTGGAATATGCCGAAGAAGGCATGAGGAAGCACCTACTCAAATGCTTTGGAAGAGCGTACCTAAGCGTTGATCTAAATTTCTTAGAGGTCTGCGCGGGGTCAAAGTGGGCAAATCTTACGACGGACGACGGGGTCGGTTGGGAGTTAGACGGTGGGAAGGTTGTCATAAGGAAGGTCAAGGGTCGTTAATCATATGTGTAGGCTTGGTATTGATACCCTTGGGACAATATGATTTGGTTTCGAGCGTATTCGTTATATTAAATGTTTCACACTCTAGCCGTTGGCGCAATGGACTTTCCGGTGTTAGGAAATCCGGTGATGCAGTAAGTCAATTCTTGCCATTTTCGCTCGGATGATTCCATTTTCCTCTTGCATCGTGTCGGTAGCATTTACTCTCTTATTGGTTCGAGACGCCTATACGAATGGTTGAATACGAGGTGTGATTTTGCTAGGGAGCTACCTATATTTTTATGTCCTATTTGGTCGATAAATGAAGCTATAATAGTCACCACGTCACAGATTCCGTATAATCCAGCCTTTATACTGCGGGGAAGCCTCACCCAGCTCATTTAAGCCTTAGGCATCTGGTTTAAGGGGCAGAACTGTCCCAGTCCACCAACCGGTCCAGAAGGTCGACCAAGTAGTGGCTATGTATGCTGTGCCGTGCGGCTCGATGAAATGAGTCCTAATTCGGCTTAGCAAGGCACCTATGACAAGGTTGACGATCCAACGGTTGCTAGGCTGAGATTGGATCCTTATGTAATGTGACTAATGTAAGGACGACTCCATGGGGGCCAAATTGCAACTAATATAATGGGGCGCGCGGGAACTTCCCTGGGCTGCCTGGGGTAGAAAAGGTTGATCGCGTCCAGCTTCAAATCCATTCGTTTATCATCATTTCTTACTCAACTTTGTCATTCGTTTCAGCACTAATATTGTTGGTATTCTAGCGTCAACATGGCCAGGACTGCGCTCAACCCCTTTGCTCGCCTTCTGCTAGCCGCTAATGGCGCGTTTGCAGGCCTCACTGTAGATGTGGAAGATGCCGGTTAGTATCCTTACAAAGAGTAGGATACCCTTTGAGTAATTTTGTGCTTACAAATTGATAGCCTCTATTAAGGCGGCAGCGGCTCTCGTGGCGGAGGATCTAATGACTTTCTACCCCGGCAACAATCCAGGACAGCCTGTTGGAATCTTCACGCCTCCTCCTGAAGGGAAGTATTACTGGTGGACCGGCGGTGCTCTTTGGAGTTCGCTATTGGATTACCGCAACCGTACTGGAGAGACGACGTACGACAAAGATATTTCGGAGGGCCTAGTATTCCAGGTCGGTCCCAATGATGATTATCTGCCTCCGAATTGGACAGCGTCCATTGCGAACGATGATCAGGTCATCTGGACCCTTGCATCCGTTGCAGCCGAAGAATTCGGCTTAGCGGAGCCAAGCAAGGATAGCCCTCAGTGGGAAACGATCGCCAGGAATGTTTTTGACGAACTTCATTCGGACGCACGACGAGTAGACAGTGGAGACTGCGAGGGAGCTATCAGGTGGCAGATATTTGCGTTTAACAACGGTTACAACTATGTCAACTGTTCGTATCCCTTTATCAACCTCCTTACGCGACACCTCCTATCCAAGGGATAGAAACTTACGACTGACCAAAATTTAGCCTTTTCTAACATCTTGTACCTCAACCTTGCATCCCAGCTGGCCTACTTGACTGGTAACAAGACATATGAGGATGCGGCTAGCGATACATTTAAGCTTCTTGAAGATATCGGTTTCGTTAACGACAAGTATGATGTCTTCGATGGAGCGCAGGTGACTAATTGCAAATCTGTTAATAAGGCACAATGGTCAGCCAATGCTGCCATGCTCCTCGAGGCCTCGGCATTCATGTATAACCACGTACGTTTATATCAATTATGCGAAATCTGTTGCTAAATATTAACCTTGCTTAGACCAACGGAGATGATGACTGGAAGGAACGTGTTCAAGGACTCGTCTCTCGGACCCTCGAAGTATTCTTCCCTAACGGCGTCGCATTCGAAACTGCCTGCGAGAAGAATAACACATGTACCACCGACATCTTCTTTTTCAAGTCTTTCCTGAACAGAGGTCTCAGCTCGGCAATCGCTAAGGCGCCTTTCACCTCCGAGACTATTCTCCCCGTCCTGAAGTCGAGTGCCAAGGCCGCAGCGGCCCAGTGCACGGGTGGTAACAATGGCCGCCTGTGTGGCTTTTCTTGGAGCTCCGGCAAGTTCGACAACCAGACGGGTCCTGCCCAGCAGATGGCAGTGCTGAACGCTTTGGCTGGCCTCTTACCTGCGGGAGGGTCTGTCGCATCTAACAGCACCGGCACTAACACCGGCAGCAGCAGCGGAGCCGCCCAGGATAGCTCTTCGTCCGGCACACCGGCTAGCGGGGCAGGAACGCAAGCCGTAACCACCGGCGGTTTGATGGTCGCGTTCTCGACACTCCTAGCAAGCCTTCTCATCTAGGAAATTTGAACCCGTAAAGCATATCCGTGGACATACCTATACTTAGCATTCTACTTGTACTTAAAATATCACATTAGTCAAATATCCATGTGAGATTGTTATAAACGTTTTGGATTGTCCTACGTATACTATAACTGATGCAACCGTCCCAATGACTAATATCTAGCAATTAATCTCCACTGTATATCACTTCTTGGTGAACCGAGTTCGGTTCTTAGAAGCGGCCATTGAATTCTTCGCGGCTCGCTGTCGCCACTGCTCGTCTTCTTCCATATACCTCAGCTGGCGACCCAAGCGCTTGTAAGCGCGATACCGGCAGACGCTGTTCCTGCACCAGCAGACTGACTTCTGCACAACTTTCTCGATCTCTTCACCGACACATTTTCTCTCGCATGAAATGGTGATGGGCTTTGAGTTGCAACCGCACGCTAGGTGGGTTGTGATCTCCTGACACATGATATTGGGGGTTTGGATGGGGGGATAAAATATAAATGGTAGAATATGTGAGTTATTTTTCTTTTTGGTCGTGTGTGATGCCTGAAGAGTTGCCTCACTACTTACAGTCCTACCCCGTGCCTCTATATGGAGGAACCTTAAAGAATGCCATTCTCTTGATGCCCACAATGCCATTGTGATCAACAAGAAGAGAGCACAAAGAAACCACGTCAGTCACATGAAGCTTTCCAATCGGATAATATTATCTTAAGCACGGAGAACAATTGTAAACATAGGCAGGGAACTTTCCTTTTACTTTGTATGTAAGGTATCATTCCTTAGGAGTGTAGTACAAGGGTTAGGGTTAACGAATCGTGATATTTGGGTGACTAAGCCATTCTTTTCATTGAATGCAAATGTTGATCCTTAGGCACCGCCTAAGCAAATAAGGGAGATTGATGTTGTACTTCAATAACATATCACTGCTGGACTTCCAGGCAATTAAAGTATTAGGATAACTTACGCGTCTTTTGGTTTCTTGTCTTGCCAGGTCATCAGGTCTCTCATCTCAGATCAAATGATAAGCCACAATGCTTTTCTTCGGGACGTAAGTGGCAAGTCTAGCACCATACATCTTGCAAGAATTCAAGGTTCCCCAAGTGGCAGTGGCAAATACATCATCGCCTCGAGGAACATATGGTAAGTACTTCGCTCTTAAATGATGAAAGATTTCCGGACAATTGGACAAGAGGTAGTCTATCAATCCAAGGCTGTTATTCTGGGAACAATGAGCCCACGTGGGTTTTCTTTTTGACCCCGTCACCAAATGACCTTATATCCCGGGCAGCACAAAGCGAGAAAGCTGTTTGTTTTGACGAGAGGTGCATACGAAAAATTTCGGCTTACCCCTTTCCAATGAAACGCTCATAAGCAACATTTGATCTCGATAATCTCTTGGCTCCGCCCTGAAAAGAAACGTCAGACACCAATCAAACCAAAGTATCATAAAACGAAATAGGTAAACATGTGCAAGAGACGCGATCGATTTTATATGTGCGGATGCCGGTTCGTGGACGAAAGGACGGGAGAATGGAAGTACGAAACTGAGCTGTGCTACAAGGGTAGAAAGAGACAGAAGGCCTGTGCGAAGACCGAAATAGCGCTGCCGATCTTTGCTAAAGGCACATACTGCGAAGACCCGCAGTGTCCAGCTTACGGTTGACCAAACGGGAAGTAGAAAAACATTGTCTGAGGTACAAGTCGCGATCAATCAGCTTCGGAGGGCATCTAGTTCGGTACTGCCGACTGTCTTCAATTTTTATAAAATCTTATATGTTCAACCGTTTGGAATCTTTTCTTCTGTGGCTGGTTGTTCGTCTCGGATTCTGAGTCGTAGATCTCGGAACACCGATGGTGGATGGAATCAGCACCGGATGACTCTCTTCGCCGCCAAGCCATCATCACTTCGTTGCTCATCTCGGAAAGCAATCACATTAATTGGACGATCTTGGGTGGATCAGTGGATTCTCAGTCTCGACACGGAGTTTTAGATGGCGAATGTGATGATACTACATACAACATACAAAAATACCTAATAATCCAAGAGGATCATGACGACGTACGTATGTGCTAGGTCCGGAGGGACTCATATAGGTAGAATCAAATTCTAGGTCCGTGATATGACCTTTTGTAGTACTTCAATCAACATCGAAATAACGTTATGGATAACTTATTCTGGGGAGCTGAAGATTGAAAGATGGCACCAAGGATTTAGTCAAGTTAAAGTCCTGAGTCAGGATTAGGGCGCATTTATAGGGGGCATTAGCCGTTAAATTCCTACCCAAATAGCAGCGATGTTGCGGTAGATACACTAAGCGAAATGTCTCTGATAGGTCAGACAGTTAACCCCATATCCATAAGTTCACTAACGTGGGAGCTGGCCAACCCGTGGCGTCAGCATAACCCCAGGCTGGTCCAGGGCTATGGGCATGTTTTAGGCCAAGCTCTGCCGAGCGCCACCATCAGCCCTATCTAAATCTGGTCATTTCCAGTGGCCTCATTTCGCTACAGTTCATCTCGTGGCTTCGTGTCAATGTATGGTCGCATTGCAGCCTATGTGCGAACTTGGGCATCCTGCCTAGGGAAGATACGTACTTCTGAGGCTCCTGTCCCTTACTGAACGAGAACAACGACAGCGCAGCATAGTACCCACATAGGTATAAGTCGAAATATGGATACTCGACGCTGATGGGTACGATGCAGGGCGGGAACACCGCCCCATAGGCTGGGCACCAGCACAGCACGCTGCTAGCCATTGGAGTTGTGATATAACTCGCGGTGAACCGCCTTTCTTGGCTTCGACTTTCGATCACTTCTCTTGCTGGACAGACAATCCTTTCTTTTGTCGATCGCTTATTCTCTAACCAGTCCAGAGTCCAAACAGAACCAGTCTTTCGAGTCCTTTACGACTCCGCAAGCAATATGACACGGCACCAACTCGACTACGCCGGACGCCGGCTGCAGCTGCTGGGTTCCCGGGTCGTCGAACCTGAGATGACCGGTCACCGTGTTATTCCTACACATCATCATCAGCACCAACACCAACACCAGCAACTCGCCCACTCCCACGATGAGACGGAGTCGCTCAATCCCAAAGATGGGACACGTGATACTCCCAAATTCTCCAAGGTGAGCCCTTCACCGACCGCGTTTTTGCTTGAACAGGACTAATAGATACTAGCCCGAAGCTGCTACGAATTTCGAGGTTTGCCAAGAAATCCATGTCTCAATAGCCTACTGCCTCTTGACTGACATTCATCCTAGCTGTTCTACGACTTGTGGTTCGTGGCCAACTTGAATGTCTTCACTAGCGTGTGTACCCTCAGTGTATCCTATGTTTCACAGCGGAGTAATGCTAACTCATCCAAGATTCACGACATCTCGGATTTCTGGCGATTTACCTCTTTCATCGGCTACATTGTGTAAGTGGACCATAAAGTCTGCTCCTTCTGAAATCTCCGCCTAACGCGGAATCTAGTCTTCTCTGGACGACATGGGGGTTAACCACATTATACGACGTGCGGTTCACGGCCGACAGCATCTGGGAACGTTGCTGCAAGGCGGTACATCTTGGTGTCATGATCGGATTTGCCGAGATCGGTACTAGCTTCGACCCGGACGATCAGATTGTATCAATCTTCAGAACGATGTCGCTGTTTCTTGCTGTATCTCGATTCGTTCTCTTTCTCCAGTACGGGATGGTCGCGTTCCAGATCCGCAAGTACGCCGATGGTAAACGACCCATGATTCTCACCGCTGTTCTGCATTTCTGCGCCTCCATGATATACTTGGGCGTCTCGTTCAGGTACGATCTGGGGAAGAGTAGCAAGGTTTACCTTGTCTGGTATATTGGAGGCGTTGTCGAGATGTTACTTCATCTTATATTCTCACAAATGGCGCATGTCCTGACTTTCCTTGGGACTCATTTGGGCGAGCGTCTGAACCTCCTCACGCTCGTGATTCTTGGCGAAGGTTGTATTATCCTGGCAAAGAGCATTACTCTTCTAGTGAAAGACACTTTTGCCAAAGATGCAGCATATACGATATGGAGTATGTCTTTCCTCTCCGTGCATATGTGTCACTCAACTAACAGTCCAAGGCTCGAATCTCATCGGTCTCGTTACAGCCGGAACTGCCTTGATCTACATCATCTTCCAAATCTACTTCGATTGGATGCACGATGAGCACTCTATGTCTAAACGGCATCAAGTGTGGTGGTAAGCTTTCATATTATTCACGTTCGATCTTTAGTATCGGTAATTTTAACACCACCTCTAGGACGGCATTACATCTACCCTTCCACATTGCACTCGTACTACTCCTCGAGGGCGCGAGCCAGTTTATTATTTGGGCGCGTATCGTCGAATCAGCCAATTCGATCATCAACAAAGTCCTCGCGACCGAACAGAAGGCTCTTACAGGTGACCCCACTTCGGAGGAGGTCTCGAAGAAGCTCGGTGATTTAGTCATACCGTTTTTGAATAAATACCAGCCCCTTGACGTTCTAGAGACTATGAAGTCTGTAAACGAAACCTTAGAAGAGATTGCCGATATGCCCGACTCATTCTGGAGCTCGGATCCATCGCCGGATGACTCGAAATTACAGCATTACCTAAGTGATCTAGCAGAGCTCACGAACACGATGATCAACGCGATTTACAATGCTTTTGGCTTTAACCCTCCTGAGGATCAGGAAGAAATGCCGAAGACAGAATTTTGGCAGACTCAAGCGGCGGTTGCTTCCGCCAAACGATTCATCCTGGTTGTAAGTGCTGCCGACGCCCTTTTTTCCCCTTGTAATTTTGATAGTAAACCGCTAACAAAATAAAAAGTACATCTACGCATTCGCATGTGCTGGTATCGTTTTACTCTTCTTGACAATTATGCATATCATCTCGAAGCGAAAGGGATGGACTCCGTTCAACATCTTTCGGACCGCCGTGTGCATCTCTATCTCTATCATCCTAGCATTACTCACCATCATAGCCGCCAACGAAGAAGCCGTTCTTGAGAACGCAAAGAACACGGCATTCGTAGGAAGCAGGTGGATGTTACCAACGATCACGATTAGCTACTTTGTCGTCCTAGTCCTGACTCATTTGCCGCACCCATCCGGTTTCTGCATGGGCCACTTCAGGAAGCAAACGTACGATGACGAGATCGCGGATACCAAAGGAGCCAGGGAGCATCGTGCAAGGGGCGCCCGCGGTATCGCCGACTTTGAAGACAGACGGACTGCTTACATGGGAGCCGGTCCCGATGTGGCTTCCCCCCCTCCTGAATACGAAGAGGGTAGAGCAAGACGATATACGAACGAGGCAAGAAGATCAAGACCAAGGGAGGCAAGGCGAGCTAGCCGCGATGCCTACGAGCGAAGATAAAACATGTAGCGGGGGAGCTAATATCATGAGATCTCATGATGCTGTTCTATAGGACAATTAGAGAGGTTGACGGATATGACTGTCAATTATAAGCCATACGGTGTTTTAGAACTTCACAATGTCTTTCAGATGACTTGATCTTAAGCAAGGCGTTGGGGGGAATCAGAGAAAAGCGTCGACAACTACGGAGAGTATGTACATCGATTCTGTTGACACCAGTCACTCATATTTTGGTTATATAAAACAAAAATAAGTCCAATTTAGATAGTAAACAGGTTGAGCTATTGAAATGATGACATGGGTGACTCATTCATAGATGCTTTAGGTATAGAAACGCCATACTGAAGTTGATTTTGGTATGACGTTCAACATTCTCATTTTTCCCGCTGCCTTCCTTCTGCCGCTGGGCAGTTGAAGCCCTAGCCTTAACCGGTTGAACGTGAGATTATCACCATAACTATATTGATAACTCCTAATCCTATCGCGCCTTCAAATGCAATATGTAAGTATGGGCAGTACTCCTTGCCAACTAAATTCATTCTTGGATTAGGTAGTTAGCGATTGAGCTTTCACGCAGCCCCCTTTCCAAGATACACTGCGATAAAAAGACCCCCTGAGTATGGTGCAGTTGTCGTCTTGAATCCGTTGGTTGAATCTCCAAAATAAGACATGAGATCCTTATATCCCGATGCAGCTGCTATAGTATTGTCGACCACTACCAACCCACCAACCTTCAGGCGCGGTTGAACAAGTTTCAAGGTTGGGAGAGCCAAGGGGGTCCAGACTGTTTCGAGTCAGCATAATTCACCAAGCTGTCGCACTATCTTAAGCAATTAGCCAACTCACTATCAAGTAACAGGAAGTCAACCTGTTCAGGCAAATCCTTCTTCAGCGTCTCTCGTAGGTCTCCCTCCCTCAACTCAATCCACTTCTCGATATCATTACCAGCAGCTTTCCAGTTCTGTCGAGCTTTCAACGCTTTAGTAGGCTCATTCTCTGTCGCAATGACCTTGCCACCTCCATTCTGCCCTACGGCCAGGGAAAGATAGATTGTACTGAGACCGAATGATGTTCCAGCTTCGACGATAAATCGTGCTGCGGTTGATCGAAGGAAGAGGTACACTAGCGCACACTTATCGGGGTCAAGTGCCACGAACTTCTCCAGAGCATCCGACGTCGATCCATTGGTGCTAACAAAGGGGACTTCGGAGAGGGCCTTTGTATGCAAGTCCCGGAGGACTTCGATAACCTGAGGGCCTGCCTGTACGGAGGCTAGTGTCTTTTCAATCTCGGAGAAGTCGGTCATGATGGATTAGCAGACTGTGTTCAAACGTGGTGTTATGTTGATAATTGTATCTCCTGTCTTTATATCCCAAGCTGAGGGCCGATTCTCAAGCCGGAATATAAATTCTACGTATCAGACATTCAGTGGTATGGATATCTGCTTCGGCAGATCATTCGCAAGTGACTCATGTCTACTCTCCTGTCTCGGCCGTGGATGTTCGTAGAGGGCGCAAACAATCTGGGGAAGGAAAACGCGAGTAGCAACACGCGATAGAAAACTGGAAATACATTAGCCCATTCCTATTAGTTTTATAGAATTTACAACTGTATTACGTGTTGCGTTCCGGTTTGGAGATCCTCTTGCATACAACTAAATGCACTTGGTTAGCCAATTGTCTAGTCTCCGCGGAGATCTAAGATCATGCCGGTAGATGTTTAATGATAACTAGCTTCTTGGAATTTAGTTACAAAGTGAGTCACACAGCTTGAAACGACTTAAAGTTAGGGAGATAGATTAGTATCCCGGTCGTCATGGTATTCGCGGATTGAATGAAGGGTGTTCCCCTGAGATTTATTTTCAGGGGCTACCGTCTTTATGTCCATATGATATCGGCCGAGTAATTACAAAACAGTACTGACACATTTCTTAACTACACCTTTTCAACCTAGTTACCTACTTGGATTCACGAGTTTCTGCTTCCTGCTATGCTATCTACGACGCTGGTAAATCATTGTTGTGCTGTATATTTACTTGAATTTATTCACTCCAGGCCTGCCTACACACCGTAATTCTGCTACTAAATCGCCTGTAACTTTAAGGAACTTGGCGTTGGCTAGCGCACTCTGGTTCAGCCTCAGCTCTGCAACGGTCAAAGCAAAGGGTTGTAATTATATTTAAATATAATAAAATGTCTTATATTATGAACTGAGTACTTAACTCTCAGTGAATGATTGAATAATGTAAGTTTCTTAGTATATCGTTGGAATCTATATCCGTTGTTGAGCTATTGTTGGGCTTTTACTTAACCATTGCTGAGCCGTTGTTGGCAGACTCACTATAATCACGCACTAGAACCCCTCTAGTTATCGACTCTAGCGCACTAAAGCCCCCCAGTCCATCCACAATTACAGGGGGCCTAGGCCGATCTTACGACGGCACGAGCCCGTAAAGAAATATCCATGTTATAAGACATTGGTGGTCGCCGATCCCGAAACCTAGGTATGTTACTAGTATCATGTGGTATCCAACTGCTATATATACTATATCCGGAAAGCTCATGGTTCAGACTACCCCGAATCTTCTAGGTAGGCATCTGGGGCTCATGATACCTAGTAGTAAACTCACCTAGCACCTCAGCAGATATGGTCCTCGTTTTTCACATGCCAATTCATAGAAGTTCCATCACTTATATTCCAAGCCTCTCAGATAGTGTGCTAATAAAAGCACATCTCTCGAGTAATCTTTGGCGTTCAATCTCTTGTTTTCTCATCTGTGATTTCTTCGACCCCATCTCCGCGTATCCGACACTGTCCACGAGCGGCTCCTGGAACCCGTCGTTCTCTCGTCGTACGACATATCCATCGGTACCCTCCGAGCTCACCCGACACGAGCCTGATCCTAGAGGTCCACCAATAACATACATATTAAAATTCGATGGCCCTGAACCTAAAGACTTATCTAGTTCCGGGGAGTCTGGAAATGATTCTGGCCAGGAGCTGAAGTGCTCATCATCGGCCGAGGTGGGGTCACCGGTGTACGCAAAGTTGATGAACGCGGTCGCCATGGACTTCGATAGCTTCTGGTCTTCTTCCGAAATAGGGCCTTCGAGGAAGACTCCGTTAAAGATGTAGTTTGTGTCGCTGCCGTGAGCCACCTTGATATACGGCATCCCTGCGCCTGCAAATAAGGGAGTTAACATGCTCTGGTTGAGGTCATAAAGGCGAACTCCGGGGAAGTGGGGATCCTTTGATTGTCTAGACATCTCGTAGCCGAAGTCGATTGAGGAGCATGTGAACAGGAGGTCTCGCATAATGCGTGACGCTCGAAAGAAGTGAACGGGGACGATAGGATCAGACACTTCCTTTGAAACTTCGTAGTTCTGGACATCTTCCTCGAAGTCGGATGCCGGATAAAGAGAAAAAAGACCTTCGTAATCCTCGGTAGTGAGCGCGTGTGCGAAAGCCTTGATAGACGTTTTGATATCCTCTTCGTTTTGGAAAGAGGCGGCGGGGCCGACGTTCGTAGCACCGTCATCTTGCGTCCAACCGAAGACCAGTGGAATGTCTATTGGGCGTTAGCTCTACTATAAACCGATGCAGATGCTTCACGACTTGCCTTTTGTGAATCTACCTGCTTTGTATAGTACGGTGTGGCGATCTGGTATGAAGTCGCCGTCAACTGAGGGGATGAATGTGAATAATCCAGCTGGCGGATGGTTCGCTACCGAGTAGTCCATGGCCGCTTCTGTGAGCTTCTCCATCGGCACCTCTCTCAAACAACTTAATATGTCTTTTTCATTTTCAGTCTGACATCCCAGTTCCTTAGCAACAGCGATTGTATGTAGTCTGGGTGCATCGCTGGTGACATTCAGTGCTGTGCCTGGTGGTCCGGACATTGGCCAGGCTTTTGTGAAAGGCACCCCCTTCTCGCCTCCATAAGCCATCGTGTGAAGCGATATGCAGGTTCCGCCAGCACTCAACCCGAAAGCCGTAATACTATCTGGATCACCACCGAATGAGGCGATATTGTCTTTTATCCACTGGAAGCCGGCGCGTTGATCTCGCATGCCAACATTCAGCGACTTCTGGTCATATAACGTTTCGAGATTTGCGAAACCGAAGATAGTCAAGCGATAATTGAGCGAAACATAAATAACCGGCTTCTCGATAGATGTCGAGAGCTTTATAATATTTTCAGGGTCGAAATGGGGATCGTATGCAGAACCCATGACCACGCCACCGCCATGTAGCCACACGACAACAGGAAGACGGTCCTCGGCTATCGTTCCAATCGGTCTTACAATTCGTAGGTGGAGGCAATCCTCGCTAATATCTGGGGTCTCTGAAAAAAAGGGTGGCAGACCAGATTTAGATTGCGGACACGCTGGACCAGGTACTGTGGCATCAATCTCGCTCCCATCTGGGGGCGTATATGGCTCCGGGGGAGCAAAACGCCTCTCTCCAGAGGTATCATAAGCGAATTTTATTTTTTCAAAATATTCAATAGGGCCCTTGGTAGTCCCTCGATATGAGATGCCACTTTCGCCAATCTGAACTACCTCGTCGGCGACAACGGAGAGACTCAGGGTTAGTCCAAGCAGGGCAATCTATGAACAAGCTCGCAGCATCTTGGTAATTTGAGATAAAACTATTCTAAGTCGCCTCTCATTTACATTGGCGGATGGAAGGTGTATGTGTAAAAACAATGAGGAGTCTTGTGGGAAAGAGGACAAAGCTCGCCCTGGGAAAGGAATCAGAGTTAGAGTAAATGCAAGGGATAAGCAACGCACATTTGTAGAAGGTATCAGGTAAATAGATATTGATGCCTTATTGAAAATACAGCGGTGAGGACTAAGTAATATCAATAATTGATCACTACACTATTTAGGTAGGTTACCGGGGAAGGAGTTAAGTGAAAGGATGACAGCTATTAATCTGCATAGATTGCTGGATCTATAGTCTTATAATATATATTCCTATGATATAACGACTCACCTATAAGATCTATAATGATGCGAGCGTTGGCGACGGGGTGGGGGATTATAGTTGTTTCTGAATCTTCTAGTGCTATAACCAAACTCTTTCATAGAAATAGAGTGTCCGTGTTCCCGATAAGGATTCCATTTTTTTACCAGGTATTCTTCATAGTCTGGGCTAAGTCCCGTCGGATCTTCACGATTACCATAGGCCATGGGGTTATAATCCGGTATCTCAATATCATCATCTTCGTAGTCATTATCGTCGTTATCGTCCTCGATCTCCCAATCTTGCCTTCGGCTTAAAGTCCTTGTCTTGAAAACTTCGTAATCTGCAGCCTCCTGTTCAAAACGCTGTTGCTCTTCGTTACCCTTATTGCCCCATTCGAAAAGCTCCATAGTTCTATTATCATTATTTGTTAGATGGCCCTCCTGAAGTCTCTGAGAGCTCTTCATAAAGTCGGTTGGAAACCCTCTTTTATCCACAACAACATTGATATGTCCATGGAGATGACACCAATCCTCGCTTGTCCCTAGCTTGACAGTAAGGTGGGGGTCAGCAACTGCGACTCGGTATTGCAGCGGGTTTCCATTTCTGTCCCATTTAATCGCTATTTTTTGACCATCCCTGTCGTAAACGTATTTACTGGCATGGACTGGACAGATAATCCACGCAACGGTACATCCAGCCCTGATAGCTGCCGTCTTGGCCATATCTGCGTTGGCGTCAATAGCTCGGTAAAGATCTTCTTCATGCTCAAACTCAGGGACTGCAAGCTCACGACGCTGATCACTCGTCAGACGCGCAGCCCAGATCACCAATGGATTGTCCAGTGTCCCTTCGCCATCTCTGGGACATTTATTCAAATCTTCTTGCCTCATTCTGATGTTAGGTGGCCCTCCATATGGAAGGGGCGTTCCAAAGTTCCATGGCTTTGAGCTGGAGTTTGAGCTGGAAACTTTTGAAAACATCTCTTGGATACTATATAACTTACTGATTTATAATTCTATGTTTATATGTCGTAATGCTGAGTAAATATCTACTTCACATCCAACTACGAATTATCTCGAACTCATGTTGATTATATATTTCCTACGTTTCTAGGTCTATGGGTATGTTCCCAAGTGTATGATAAGAAAGATAGTATAAAATAAAGAAATCCCGTAACTAAAGCGATTGTCTGCTAAGAGATTGTTCTCTACCGATCTTTCATACATTCCATTGTGGTGCCAACTGAACAATCTCACAATGAGATGTTATCCATGAAGCTCCATTTGTTCTATAGCTAATTATAGAAATTTGCCAATAATAATTACGTGAAAAACATCGACAAATATGATTTGTGCACTTATCCTGCGCTTGAGGTGCTCTAAGCGGAAAGGGTGAAATGGCGCCTTCTTAATAGTATATCATTGCTCGGAATGTCGGCAATACATTGTTCTAGGATCGGAAGTAAAAGCTGAAGCGATAAATGGATAAATTATAATCTCTCATGATATTTAGGCACCTCTAGAACAAAGACTTGATATCGATACCCAATATGTTGGTCATTTTCCGAAAGCAGGCCCGATGAAAACAAAGGGCTGTTTCGCTAACTACATCCTAGCGTAGTTACAAGGTAGCTAACTGAGTGACCTTGAATCATTGGACTCATGGGGTACAATACGTATAAACAAATGACTAGACCGTATATTGGAATTCAAGTACTCTATTTGTTAATGCATCGTATATCTTTTTCATTTCGACTCCTTCTGTGAGCGATAGCTGTGTTCGTTTGTTTGGATTTGGTCAACTAGGATTAGGAAATGAAGCCGATTCAACGTCTGTATCATGCCGCCAGGGAAGATGCATTAGATCTTGAGGACAGAGAAAGATACCGACCAGGCGGATATCACCCAGTTCATTTTAATGACTATCTAGGTCCCGAAAATCGATTTCTCGTCATTCACAAACTCGGATGGGGTGTTAGTTCTACGGTATGGCTTTGCTATGATGAGAAAAGCAGGCATTACAAATCGGTCAAGATTATGACTGCCGAAGAATCGGTGGAAGAGTGCCCAGAACTCGGACTCATGAAAGCTTTAGCCGACGCTGATTACAAAGAACTGAGAGATAACTACATTGCCATACCCAGCTACCACTTTTGGATTGATGGACCTAATGGGCATCACCTTTGCTTCGTTTCGGATCTCCATGGGCCTAGCTTGTTTATGAATCATCCGTATGGAATTGATGTCCACACGCCGGAATCATTGACGGACCTAGCCTTCCAAGTAACCAAGGGACTTCGATATCTTCACCAAAAGGGAATTTGCCATGGAGGTGAGCATTTTCACTTCCGAACAGCAAGCAAAAGATACTGATTATACAAGATCTAAGGCCGAGCAATATCCTAATGCAGTTGGATATGTATAAGGTAACGGAATTGACCGGTCATCAAGTAAGTAGGTACCTCGGGCTACGGCAATATATGCCCCTGGAAACCCTCTCGGGCAAGGATCCCAAACCACATGGACCTGATTATTTGGTATTTCCCGCTTCCTTGGATGTACTACAGAAAAGGTGTCCAACTGGAAGGGTAGCAATTGTAGATTTCAATGATAGCTTTCATTCTTCGGATCCCCCCAAATCTGCCAGATCTCACAGGCAATATGCGGCACCAGAACTCATATTCACCGATGTTTTGGCTGGGCCTTCACAGGATATCTGGTCACTTGCCTGCACAATATACGAACTCAAAACTCAGGAGCCGTTATTTAGTGAATATCAAAGTTATACTTCCTTGATACGTCAGATGGAAGTATGGTTCGGACCCTTACCTGCTGGTTACCGACAATCAGCAAAGGCTTATCTGGAGGGGGAGCGCCCAGATTCTACACAGGCTCTTTCAAATGAAGAATTCGCTGACACGGATCAGCTAGCTTCGCTATCTGCAGAGGAGGAACGTCAATTGCGAAAAGAGTTTATAGGAAAGTCTTCCTGGTCGAATCCATTGCAAGCGTCGCTTGGCCTGGAACGGGACTGTTCTGTTTACGTAAAGTATCATGATGGATATACGGGATACACTTCATCTGATAACACCGAATCTGATTCTGACGAATCTAGGGATATAACACTAGATTGGACTTCGGAGGATGAATGCGCTCAAGAGGATATATACGCCCAGGCAGACCTCATCTTCGAGGAAATTGAGGAAGATGCTCCATCCCCAGTAGAGCTGTATGGAGATACCCAAGAAAACTCGGATTCCCTTACGCTAGAGACGACTGAAGACTGCGAGAGTCAATCAGGACAAGACCATGAAGAAAAACCACTCGCAATTCCACCAAAGCTGAACGAGGGTAGTGTAACCACTTCTGAACAAGAGAAAGGTGGTAGCGAGACAGAATCGGCTACAAGCGAAATGATTCCTCAGGAGGTGCTAGCGAAGCGAGATGCAGATAAATCATCTGAAGCTAGAGACACAAAACGGCAGCGAATGAGTCCAAGTCCAAGTCCACTTAGCAAGAAGAGTGAATGGGTAAAGAAGGTAGTCAGTATGCCGAGAGAGGAGGTAATCCTGTTGCATGACCTCTTGTCGCGCATGTTTAAGCATGACCCGAAGGAGCGACTTGACATTGACGCTGTCCTTAATCATGACTTCTGGGGAGATAGGAGATATAAATGGCCCAGAGACCGCGGCAACGATATTGAGGACATTCCGGACCCCATTTCATCAAGGACACGCAGTCATACCTTAAAAGTTAGTCAGACAGGACAAGAGACAGAGCCTTCCCAAGATCTTAAGTCAGACGAACCGGTAGAAGGCGAACCAACAGACGACGTGAAAGGCTAGCGGTCTCGTGTAGGCTTCTCATAGGCGCCAGCCTTACGGATTTAACAGCGCTTCTATACTTGGACACGGAAACTTGTTGTTAGCGGAAAAAAGTTGGCTTAGCGGAAAAAGAGGCTTAGCGCACGTAGAAATTGAGACATACCCCAAATTTCAAAGACGAAGTCAATGGATACAGAGAGATCCGATATCCCTTAGTTAGAACAATGAACTCGATTGGAATGTTGGATATGAGATATCCCCATCGGTAGATATTTGTTCTTCGGCTTTAGTGATTTAGAGTTCGTGTCAATGCACCGATAATAGGAGTGAAAATGTTTTCGGGTGTGTGAAAACTGAGATGTTATGGATGTTAGAAGATGACTTTGATATAGCGGTTAAGCTTAATCGTGGCGCAAACCATTTCTAAGCCCATTAGGCCCGCGATAGCCGTTTGCATGATAAATCCTCATGTGATATTAATGACCAAGGAAACACTAAAATAGCATCTGAGGCTACTTACAATTGGTAACCTATAATTTTCTATGATCTAATTTTTACAGCTATCCCATCTCACGCAAATATTCACTATCTCCTCAAAGTCCTACGTTGACTAAGACTTAAAACTTGCACACTATAGGTCAAAATTGGCCGACCCCAAGGACTATAACTGCCGTTTTTTCTGGGCATAAGCAATTCCAAGCCGCACAAACGAAATATAGCCTATCCGTAATATTAGCTGTAGTGCAACGTAGTACCGAGGACAGGTTCAACAAGCCATTCCGTCATGTCCTTCGAGCGACCTCTGCGGACATCCGTCCACAGAGACGCCACCAAGAAGGAATTGCGGGGAGCACAAAATATTGATTTTTGCATAAAATATTATTCAGCTAGGCTACATAACACGACGTACGATTCGTCCGATGTGTGCCGGTGGGTCCCACGTGGCTGCACGGTAAATATATTAATAGAGTCTGCCAAGGCCTTGGCATCCCCAACCGTGTTGGCGGGTCGAAGTGGGCGTATACTACTTCGTACAGCCGCACAGCCACGTATTTCGTAAGATTGAGTTGGGTTTAGTTACACTTGCCTCTGTGCTGGCTCGGCTGGAAGCATTTTGCTTTGCATTTTGTATCCGTCTGTATCTGCGATCTCCGTATGAACACCCCGCTCTCGGTCTTTGTCTGCGGAATCTTGCTAAGCGAAAAATAATATCCCTTGTATTCGCTAGACCGTCATCTAGCTCGTAAAATTGGACGCCTCGGTTCCTCTGCCTTGTTCTCATTACGTACCTACGTACTTCCGATTCTCGGTTCCGTTATCCGTTGCCCGGTGATGCTATTCTAACTGCGTTTACCTTCTCCCAACTGCACTCAGCCGCGTTTTGCTGTCAGCAGGCAGGTCCCCGCCATGGCAATCCTTCGCCCACCCAGCCTCGTGTCTGTTCAGATACGGCAGATACGGGAACCAACATCATGAAGTTGTAGATATAAAGATGGCGGTTGATCACCAGTTCAAGACGATCTACTATCATCATCTCACACTCTCATACATCTTTGGCATATATACTATCTAATCTAATAATCAGCACGCCTTCTTGTTACCTATTCTCATACTACTATACCTGATCATATAACTGCTACTCATAACTCATAATCACAACCTCTAATAAAATGTCCGTCATCCTTAAGACCGCCACATCCTTGGCCTGCCTCGCGGCAGTTGCCCTAGCCGGCCCCATCAACGCCGGCTCTCTCTCCCGCCGCGAGTGGACTGACTGCCCTACCGGCAAAGTATTCTACAACTGTGCCAACGGCTACAAAGGCTGCTACGAGAAGGACCCGTGCGCACTTCCCCCAGTCGCCACCACGAGCATAGCAGCCCCTCCCAGCAGCACTCCCACTCCTCCACCAGCTGCCTGCACGAGCGGCAGCATCTTTAAGCCTACCATGTACAACCTATACCCCTCCCAACCGGACCTCTCCCAATCCCCCGTCTCATACCTACAAGTCCAAGTCTCCGGCACGAACCCACAACTAGAGCAAGTCGCCGTCTTCAGCGGGATCCCCTCGAACGCCAAGACCTGTTCACTCATGTGGGCGCAAGCCGCGGAGTCCGAGCGAACCTTCGTCGTCGACGGCAGCGGTCTGACCTCCATCCTCCCCCTAACCGGGTTCCCGTCCACCGGCTCCCCCGTCTCCGCAAACAGCATCAAGCCCTTTGAGTCTGGCGAGAAGGCGACGCACTCCGACTTCACGTTCTGGGACAAGCAGAGCAAGGACGCCGTGAACCACACCGTAGGCGCTATTGAGTGCGCTGAGGAGGTTTACTATAAGATGTCGATTGACACTGAGAATGGAGATGGCCATGTGTACTTGGAGCAGGATGGGAAGAATGGGTTTTACGTCACTTACACCTGCTAAGCATTTACTTCTTTGCTTGCTAGGCGTTTAATCTTTGGGGGTTTGGGGATATCTATGGATAATGGCTCACGGGATATGAACGGGATGGGAATATTGGTATCGGTCACTCATTTGCATCAGCGCTGGAGTTTTTGATTTTATTAGGGGGTTTGCATTTTCAACTAATTGGCGCTCCTTACGTGGTGGGGGAAGACACGGTATTCATCGGATTGAAAAGGTTATTTGGAAAATTTAGACTTATAATTCGTATACATAATAAAATCCGCCCTGTATATACCTACACTCATTAAATATTTTCACTATCATGTACGTGAAGAATAATCATTCGGAGTTAGGATACGATGTCCCTTGCATGGCGAGATTAGGGGACGACACTAAAAGGGGCTAGTCATCAATTCTATTGAAAGGTCGTCAAAAAAATCAATTCACATGATCGCTATTTCCAATCAAGTCTATTAAAAGTGATAAATTCTATCCCGTTTCTGTGTAATCGTCTAATTCATGTCACTGGTTGTTTCTCATTTTCCTGTTGACTTTGGCGTCGCAAGTCAGCCATCCACCCCCTTTTTTCAACTTCGAGACTCCGGTGGGTCCAAGGTATCGTGATGGCCAGCCATATTATCACGAACCCTAATGGCGCTCCCCAACCTAGGCATCATTAGTACTGCAGATAGGATATGGTAGGTGAATTTATGACGACTTACCAATACCGTAGGCAATCTCCTGGGGCACAGTCCACACGACAGCCAACGAACCAGCCCCGATAAGTATAGACCCGATGCCCCAGAACCAATTCAGGCCTTTTATAAGCGCCCTAAAGTGCTTGCTTATCTTGTATCTGTTCAATAATCTTTGTCTGTATGTCTTCCCCGCGCCACCGTCAACAGCGACAACATCTTCGATGAACGTCAATAATATGGGTGGTATCGGTGCGCCCTTCGGTGTGGAGCTGACTTTACACGTGGCGGGCAAGTTCATCGCATCCATCAAACCAGTTGAGATGGCAAGGAGGCCCACTTCGATGAAGAATAGGGGTAAAGGCATCGCGAGCGGGCGGACTAGTGGTTCATGCGGTATAGATGCTCCGATTAGGATTCCCGTCATAACAGTATATCCTACGGAAAGGGTCATATGTGTGAAGTCGAAGCGCCAGCGCGTGCCATTTAAGGGTCGATAGAGGTCATCTTTCTGGATGAGACGCCATGACCGATGTGCGAACTCAAGACCGGAGACGAGACCGAAGAAAGATGTGATGATTGCGAAAACTATATAAGATGTGAGTTTATGATCGTCAAGGGCCGTTGGTTTCACGGCGTCTTCTTTTCTTATGCATTCTATGCAAGAATGCAGTAGGTCGCAGATCGTGGATCGTGGATCGCAGAGGTGAAGAAAATATGAATACTTACGAATGCCATGTCTCAAATCTGTGGCAAACCATAGTGGGTAGAATAAGACGATAGGTAATATGCTTCCTTCGAGGACCAGTAGGCCTCCGACTAGGAATAGCTTCTTCTTGTGATCTAAGAGTTTATAATTCAATCGCGGGAGGCCAGGTAACTCTTCGCCCGGATCCTTAACCATGGTAGCTGAAGAGACGGACTCGCCCCCGGACTCTTCCGGGCCTAAGTTTGCGGGAGGTGGAGTTAGAGCGGCGCGTCCATTTTCTAAGTCATTACTCGCCATGTCGCGACTCGTCAGCGGCTGTTTATGGAATCAAAAGAATATAAACAAAAGTCTTCAGCCAAACTAAAAAGACGTCTTTAATCATTCACCAGTGAGCAATCTCCCCAAAGTTGTAGGAGCCGATCAAGCCCATCGTATGGTGAATATGTTGTGTATTGGCGTCGGAAGATTGATGGTGACGGATACAGAGACAGTTTGTATTATCGATCGATCCAAGTCATCGAAGTAGTGATACGGAAACTGACGAAAGCCCAGGATGGAAAGAACAGACCGATGACGTTATTCATTCTGAGCCTCGATGCAGGGATACCCCTTAGGAGCATTTAGTCCTAAAATTTAAGCTCCGAACGGTCCGCCACCAGCCCCTGTCATCTAGATCTGTACCTATGCATTACCTACTCAGTCGTGATATGTATTTACCGATTTTTAGAACAAAGCAAACGCTCATTTTGATTCCAATAAAAATCCAAGCTATTCAATAATCAAGCATGTATTCTACTGTACCTAGGTACTAGTTATGCAGAGAGTAAATCGTGCTGGCCGCTACGAAACCCGGCAGCTCGGCATAGCCCCACTACCACCCACCATAAAAATAGCGGGATGACGTAGTAAAACCGTTGGTGTATGGCTCGCTACGACGGTACACAAGGAGAAATCTTGTCTCGAATCTTATATTGCGCGTCTTCGCGATTTCTTGCATAGAATTCTATATAGTTTTTAAAGTCGGTGCTTACAGAGCAGGCAAGAATAATACCTGGTATCAAAAACGTGATATGTTGTATTGGCCTCTAACTTGATGGTATCTTCTCTAGTCCGCCGTTGAATCTACATCTGCCAATAATTATAAATGAACAAACGCGAATATGTACATAGTATTTCTCAGTCAGTATTAATTCATTCAGTGTCACTGCCATTCTTTGATTTTGGAAGGTGTAGCGTAGGTAGCTTGATGGGAAAATGAAGGCCCGTACGTGCCTGGTCTTCCTCCAATGCACTCCTAAGTCTCCGACAGCATTCTCCGTACAATTTCTCGGACTTTACCGGAGGTTTCATCGGGTTTGGTCCCTTATCCCAGCCGTGTCCCACGCCAGATACCATGGTATAGTAGACGTTCTTTGAGATAGGTGGTTTTTGTAGCCTTTGCGCGAGCTCTTCGCCCTCGCGCAGCAGCATGTCCCATTCACACGTGTAGAACATCACATTATAAGGTATAGCTTCTGCCAGTAGTTCGTCTGATGCTCTTGAAGGCGATAAGAATGGATGGGCAAGATCTAATTCGGGGGGGAATAAGTACGATGCATCGAAGAGATTCGTCAATACTGGCGGCAGAGTAGCTTCGGGGCGGAGCGCAGATGCTCGACGGTCGGCACGACTAAGCGTGTAGTCGGTTATCGGGTACCAAGTTGCAACAGCGACGATGCGATGCTCGGGTACTTCTGTAGTCTTTTGATGCTCAAATAGGCGAATTGGAGCTGTGAGAGCTATGTTACCCCCTGCAGAGAATCCCGAGGTTGCAATCCTATTTTGATCAAGGCAAAGGTCCGTTGCGTTATTGATGATATGTAGCAATGCATCGGCTCCGTCATCAACGGCAGTAGGAAATGGGAATTCTGGCGCAAGTCGATAGTCAACCGACACAAATACTGCGTGACATTTCTCGATCACGAAGCGCGCGAATCTCGCATCGTCTGAAGCATTACCTAACGTAAACCCTCCGCCATGATAATTGACTACAACTGGCCATTTGTCGCTATTCGAATCTTTGTTATAGCCTTCAGGTAGGTAAAATTGTAGAGTAAATTGCCCTCTGCTTGTAGCTAGGGTAGATGGAATGGTCTTGATGAAGTCTGGACTAGGGGGTCGCGGCGGTGCTAGGAAATGTAAGTTCATCCCAATGCATTGCAGAGACCTCCACCATCCGGCCGTTACCCTGAGAGAGAAGCGAGAAGGAGGGGTTCCCGTCTTGTCCTTCGCTTTCTTCGGTTTTTGATTAGGGGGAACCTCTCCTTTAGCTAAATTTTCTTCTGGATTACTTCGCGATATGACGGGTATTCCCTCGACGGTTTGCATTGTGACGTCCATGAGTGAAGATAAGTTAAACGATAGTGGTGTCTCTGAAGAGCTTGTTTTTTAACAGCCTTAACAACATTAATTGAGTTGTGTATGGGTATCGATGGATAGGATGCACCTGATAAGCATAACGGACTTTCTTAAACTCCAGATCATCTGAAACAGCAGGCACTTGAGTCAGCATATGAGGCATGAAAGTACGTATTATTAGAGTTGATCGGTCGCGATTGCGTAAACAGGAACAACCACCCAACGATCCACTGATATGACGTTGTACTCTTTCTAGGGCTGCTGCTAGAGATTTCGTGGGGTGGGCTCGAGCCTCAGCTAGCTAAACTCTACCCCTGGCTGCCCCGGACTGTCGGAATTTCTGCGATATTAATGCAGGGAATTAGTGAAATTGGTGCCTTTTCAAATAATTCGCATTTGAATGACAACTGTAACGAACAGAATGGACAAAATCTTGCTTTCCTAGACCATTTGTCTATGCGGCTGGATAGAACGGGATCCAATTGTCGGATCTGAATGTTCGATTTAATGATGTCATGAGCTCCAGTCCCACAAAAAACACGGCATTTATGGCATCTTGATTGCCATAATCCCTGCATCGAAGTACAAAATTTGCCAATTAAGGAATACGCGTAAGCCATCTCAACTTTTGATTGGTCTAGCTTCCCTACCGGTGTGTTTGCTCCGAAGGTACCGGGGTATTGTAGTGCTGTCGTCACAGATGTCACAGATACATGGAAATCATTGGAACTCCGATCCAGCTCGATCAATATTCTCAGAAATATGTATCTCGTCACATGAGCGGTAATGGCCGTAGGTGCCGGTTCCGAGCTTGCAAATTCATGTGCCTGGCAAATCCCAGCAAATTAGTTAGAGGCAAATTAAATCTTAGGCCATCGGTTAGGTTCCTGCCAAGGTCTATTATAAGCTGCACTTGCCTGCAACTCCCATTACTCTTTCTCGTCAGGACCAAGTACAGTTGAGAGCTGACTCAACAACCTTTATCAGATCATCTTGGCGACTATTATTTTCAATACACAAATTCTTGATTCTCTGTAACTTAGAAACTACTCTAACATTGACGCATGGTTTTCATTCCATTGGTTTCACTGAGTTCCCGCTTTTCCCCAACATTCGAACCGAAATTGTAGAAACACCCCTCATTGACATCATGGGGCCTTCTATAAGGTTAAAGAAGCCTCTCCTCATACTTAACCGAGTTGTCGGACACACATCCGCTAAGAACCACTTCACGAAACTACACATTGGCGACACGGACGGACTAGATTCGGAATCAGACAAGAAGCATTTAGAAGCTATATACAAGAAACGGGCGAAGAAGGAATCTCAAAAAGAGGAACGGCGATCATTACAAGCCAAGAAGAGAGAAGAAGAGGAAAAGGCATTATCCACAGAGCCGCCAGAGACACGGTCAAGTTATGGCACAATTGACGAGGAACTCGTGCCGCCTTCCTTTCTACTGGAGCACCTATCCGCCGATCGCATTGAACAGACTATTAGCTTCAATGCGAGACTACATCATGTGCGGTCTGTAAGCGCAAAGCTTGCCTTCATCCTTCTACGTCAACAGGTTGATACTGTTCAAGGTGTTCTGCAAGTCCGAGAACGGGCTGTATCAGAAAACTTCGTACGATGGGCCGAGCATTTGAACACCGAGTGCCTGGTGCATGTCCGAGGCACTGTCCGCAAGCCGCCAGAGCATATCAAGACCTGCAGCATACACAATCTCGAGATTCTTATCGACAGCATGCACGTCTTAGTACAGGTTGAGGAACCGCTCGCAATTGATGTGTATAACATGGAGCAGGTTGAAGAAAACGAAGAGAGCCACCAAATGCACCTAGCAGCCTCAAACCGAGTTCGTGCCGCCAACAGACTCCTCTTCCTCCGCACTCCGGTCATGCAAAGTGTTTTTCGCATTCGTTCTACTATTTGTAACGTATTCCGCTCAACTCTCGATGACCAAGGGTTCATTGAGATTCAAACACCCAAACTACAACCCGCCGCCACCGAGTCAGGTGCAGAGGTCTTCAGAGTCAATTATTTCGGCCGAAACGCGTTCTTGGCACAAAGTCCGCAATTGGCGAAACAGATGGCAATTTCTTCCGATTTTGGCCGTGTATATGAGATCGGACCAGTTTTCAGAGCCGAAGACAGTAATACCCACCGACACTTAACTGAATATACCGGCATGGATTTGGAAATGGCAATTCATAACGATTACCACGAAGCCATGAATGTTATTGATGAAATGCTCAAGGCCATCTTCAAAGGCGTCTACTCCCGGCATCGCAAGGAGATTGACAACGTCAAAACAAAATTCCCTCATGAAGACCTTGTCTGGCTGGAACAGACTCCGCGTCTCACTTTTAAGGAAGGGGTTCAATTACTGAACTCATCTGGATGGACAGATGATGATGGCAGACCAGTGGCAGAAAACGAAGACCTTGGCACGCGATCGGAGATCAGACTAGGCCAGCTAGTGAAAGAGAAGTACGGAACTGATTACTTCATCCTTGACAAGTTCCCAACATCAGCGCGACCCTTTTATACACACTTAGACCCCAAGGATGATACTGTCACCAATTCCTTCGATATTTTCCTCCGGGGTCAGGAGATCACAACAGGTGGTCAGAGAATCAATAATCCGCAAGTACTAGCTGAAAGGATGAAGAAGGCTGGAGTAGACCCAGATGGGATGGAAGATTATATGCAGGCCTTCGAATGGGGCGCGCCCCCGCACGCAGGTTGTGGTATCGGCCTCGAACGCGTTTTATTCCTGCTATTGAACCTGGGAGATGTGCGAAATGCCACCTTATTCCCAAGGGACCCGAAATCTCTGCCAGCGAAGAAGCCTGGCCAATCCGACAAGTTGCCGTTCCCCGAAGCAGACACTATCCGGTATGAATTTGAGGGAGAACATGACCATGTCCACCTACCCGACTTGGAGAAGTTAATTGTGAACTATGGTGATGCGACGAACACTTCCTGGCTCGACGACAGGTATAAAGTCTGGCGGGATACAGAGACTGGAGCCGCGGTCGGATACGCCGAGGAAAATAAGTATGCGATGATTATGGGCAACCCACTCTGCGACCCGCGTCAATACGGCATGGTTATCAGTACGTTCCTGAAGTATCTTAAGAAGAACGAGGAACTTCGACCCATCTGGATCTTGGCCTCAGCACAAGTCGAAGAGATTCTAGGTGCGAAGCTCGGATGGAGGACGTTGACATGCGTGGCTGAGGAGCGTGTGGACGTAGACAACGCGAACAAGGTGGTGAAGAAGGAGCGCCAAGCCAAGAACGCCGAAGTGAAGATCCACGAAACTGCCCTTGGGCAGCCGGTTCCGGATGACGTCAGGGCAAAATGCGACAAGAGAATTGAAGATTGGAAGGAAGGCCGCAAAGGTCGTAAGCAGGTACACATCACCGAAGTTCGGCCGTGGGTGTCAATGGCTCATCGTCGCTACCTGTGGGCTGAAGACAAGACTGGCGAGATTGTTGGGCTTGTCATTTTGCACCGTCTCTCTCCCGAACACGGCTATCAAATCAAGTTCGCGCTTGACTTCCCCGGTTCGCCGTCCGGAAGTATCGAAGCTCTCATCTCTCGCGCCATTCAAACCCTTACAGCTTCCGGGATCAGCAGCGTGACTTTTGGCGCGGGTGCTATGGATGAGTTACTCATTGGTAGTAACTTAAACGGCATCAAGGCTAAGTTGCTTAGTCGCACATATAAGACGGTGTCACAGCAATTAAAGTTAATCGCCAAGAGCGAGTTTAGAGAGAAGTTCGGCGTGAAGCATGATCCGGTTTATATCTGCTACCCTTTCATGGGCCTCGGGGTTTCAGGCGCCAGAACACTGATCAAATTTTTCGAAGACGAGATGTAGACATATCTCCGCTCTCAATTTTCCCTGACAACATTGTTTTTGTTTCTTTCTGCACTATGTAACGGTATGGCTTGGCTGCGTGGAGTTTTCGGTCTCGATATACCAGGGAGATGATTTGGATGCATTTGAAGTGTGTTTAATCGGTAACGACAGATACCCATTCACGGTGATGTATCTTGGGCGAGGATTTATATAGATTATAACGGACTAAATCTCATTAATATCATGAATTGAATGAACACATAGGACCTTTCTGACCCTTCAATTTCATCTGGGTTTAGCCTGCGCCGGACCCCTGACTCCGAACCGCTGGAATGTGACATAAACCCGGTCTTTCTAGCCAATCTAAGCACCGTCCGCAACGCTCCGTGATATGTTTAAGACAGGACGGGAAAATTATAAGCGACGGCTCGGTGTCGGGTTAAGTGGTTAATTAACCTGTTTTCCTCTATATACCTAGTATTTCACGCGAATATGCTCGATCGTCCTTTTTTAGTATGTTTAGTTCGTAGCCATGATGGTTCCAAAGTTTCTCGCTACGGCGTGCTTAGCGACTCTCATCCCTAATGTAGCGGGTCTTTTAGCTTTCCCCGGCGCTGAAGGGTTCGGACGAAATGCCGTTGGTGGGAGGACGGGTTCTGTTTATCATGTGACAAACCTAGAGTGAGTGTTGAAATATGTTCCTATATGAACAGTTATCTCACAAACGTTGAACAGCGACTCGGGAACAGGGTCATTTCGCGATGCTGTGTCGAAAGCGAATCGTATAATCGTATTTGATGTAGGAGGGACCATTAAAATCACTACGCGGATTGCTGTCTCCAAAAACATTTACATTGCGGGACAGACTGCGCCGGGTGATGTATGTGGCGTTCAGTTTATCATTTGGCGGGTTATGGATGCTAATGATGGGATTTAAGGGCATCACGGTCTACGGAAATGGGATATCGTGGTCTAACGCCAACGACGCCATCGTGCGCTATATCCGCTTCCGCATGGGCAAGGGTGGTGACTCGGGTAAAGATGGGATCACCATTGCCGACGGAAGCAACATGATATTCGACCATGTCTCGGTTACCTGGGGTCGGGACGAAACCTTCTCCATCAACGGCGCCGTGCATAACGTGACGGTACAGAACACAATTATTGGCCAAGGTCTGGAAACGCATTCGTGCGGCGGGCTGATGCAATCGGATTACGGCATTAGTCTCTTCAGGAACTTGTACATCGACAATAAGACGAGAAATCCTAAGGTGAAGGGCATGAACGACTTCCAGAACAATGTGAGGTTGACCGGGGGTGAAATCTCACAGAGAATTAACATATTCGGGGTACTGACACTGAGTTAGGTCGTGTATAACTGGGGAGGTGGCGGCGGCTACATCGCAGGCGACAGCGCTGGGCAGAGCTACGCCAATATCATCAACAATTACTTCATCTCGGGACCCAGCACAAGCGTATCTGCCTTCACGCGGGGGAACGCCAATTTCCACGGCTGTAAGCAATTAATTCCACCCCTCCCCCTAGGCGGAAAACTCACCTGTGCCAGATGTCTCCGAGAACTACTATGATAGCGACAAGGACGGCACTCTTAACGGATCGCCCCTCTGCGTCCAGACTAGCTGCTACAGCGGCATGGCGATTGAGCAAACGCGCTTCGGCTACCCAAGTCCTGCGCGATTGATGAAAGCCCCTGACGCCGTGACCTACGTTCTCAGCAACGTCGGCGCGAACTTCCCCGCGCGCGACAGCGTAGATAAAAATTTAGTAGCCGAAGTGCAGAGTTACGGTAAGAAGGGCGAGTTGATCAGCGATGAGAACGCGAGTGGGGTGAGTGAGATAGGAGTTGGGATGAGTGTGAGCGCGTTGACGGACACTGATGGCGATGGCATCCCAGATGAGTGGGAGACTGCGCATGGGCTTGATCCGAAAGATGCGAGTGACGCGATGAAGATTGGGAGTGATGGGTATGCGAATATTGAGGTTTATGTCAATTCTCTTGTACCATCTTCTTAAGAAATAGGGTTAACGATTCATTAAAATGAGGCTATTGTGAGAATTGAATGAATTGCTTTCACATTGTTTAAGTCTATTGAAGAAAAATAATTAAGATGAGATAAGACGCCAAGAATTAAAAAGCGGGGGCTTTCTGGTAAATGGCGGCTATTGGCGGGAAAGTTTTACTAGGAAGGAGCGACCGTGAGGGGTACTTAAACGCAATTTTCAAGCGCACTTTCACCTTCCCCTCGCAGGAAGTCCACTTCCTCTTGAAGAGAAAGGCGAAACCAATTACTCCCTTGGTGGTCTAGTTGGTTATGGCGTTCGGCTGTAATTGAACAATTTAATTGTTACCGAAATGTCGCTGGTTCGATTCCGGCCCGAGGGAACACGACTTTTTTGTCTTTTTGCGAATTAGTTAGTCCTGTCTCTTCTCTTTTTCCTTTTGAGGTTGAAAATTCTGTCAGCTAGCCTCTAGGTTAAAGTCTAGACCTTGCGTGTTTGACTACAACATCCACATCATCACGATCCTAACTTGAAGCCTTTCCTCCTCAGTACTAGCTATTTGTGAATGAAGCAAGACTAAGCTTTTTTTTAACCCGTCTTGTAGCGGGGATCAGCCCAAAGCCTACAAGGTGCTTTCAAAGCCACGGTGAACCCCGACTCTTGTGAGTGCTGACAGTGTCATACGGTTTCGGCATATTGCCTAAATAAGAAGCTATTTTCAAAATCCACCAATAACGACGTCAGAGGCTTTAGGTGAGTGCATACTGCAGTTTTCTGTTGCATCATCTCCTCATTAAATTTCTATATCGAGACTGAGTTAATTAGGAACAAAGTCTTTATGAGAGTTTGGTTCATTGAGTTTCTAGGGGTTGAATCATTGTTCCTATGTTGGTGGCTGCCTATGTCATCGAAGTGTTGAGGCTATGATCACTCAGCTATAGAATTGCGTGTACAAAACTTTATGAGGAAAATGTCATCTCGCGAAGCTAAAATTGTATTATCTCGCCTATCGTGTATAGGACTAGATACGTTATTTCAAAAGGATTACCGTTGTGGTAAGAAAGTTACATAAGTCACCAAGCAATAACTAAAAATTCCTCCACCAAGATATTTCATACTATTGTTCATCCAATCTCCGACAAGAGTTTCCAAAATCCCACCCTCAAAAGTGAAAATCGAAACAGCTTCATCAAAGCTGCTGCTGCAATGTAACGCATACCTGAACGCCTTCACCGCCCTTTTGGGCTTTTGCCCAAGAGCACAATTGCGGCCTCCATGTCACTGCGCCGAACCCAGAAACCAATTTGCCGCCGTCCCAAATCCATTGGTATCATACCTCGTTGACAAAATGCGAAAGCCAAATATCCCGATCAACCGAAATGACACGATTAGGTATACCCAAATGCTAAGAGACTGAGGTACGCGGTGTAACCTTGATTGTATCCCTTTAAGTCCGACTCTGTGGCGTCGAGCTCATAGGACCGTATTCTGGAGCTGGCTCCTCGGTCTTGCGGCCGTTGACTCGGTCGTGGTACGCCGTAGGCGGGCTTCCCAAGTCCTTGAAAGCCTCCTTGATTCGCTGCTTCACGGATCGCTTCTGCTTGGTATCGGTCTTGTCTAGCCCCTTATCGTAGGAATAGGCAGTAGAGCCAGAGAAAGTCGAGGCGGAGGAAGACATGATGTCGGATTGCGGTTGCTGTTGTTGGATTTGGGACTGTTGTGCTTTCGACGCTTGGCAAGTTGCTCTTTTTTGTTCTTGGTTGTAGGCCCAGACGAGTTCCGGGTTGGTCATCGCCAGGGACAGGGCGACTGAACCGGACGAGGTCTCGTGGCAATTCTTGCACATTAAATAGGCGGTTAAGTTTTATTGGGGGTTATATAGGGTTGTTGGTTATGCAGATCGATATATAATACCGATGGTAAGCCAGTGTTAAAGATACTAATGCCGCTGTGTCGTATAGAGAACCAATTGGAGATATCTGAGTCTACCAAACTCGGCGACGATGATAATAGTGGTATTCTAGATGGGTTTCTTTTCTCAAGAATTATTCTAGCCTGAGAGGAAAGGCATCCTCTTTATAATAGTTCCCATTGTGACTAATACCTAATTGAGTAGGCTGAGCAAGGGCTGGTGACATAGCCCTGTAGTCTTAATCGTCTATATCAAGAAATCGAACCCATCAGAACGGACTATTGCCTGACTTGGAAGCCAGCAGAATCGATTGATGAAGTGGGTCTTGGCATGCAAAGATAGTGTGAATGTGTCTATTACAAGTCGCTGACACCCTATAGGGTTGAAGGATTATCGGACTGTAGGGTTGGAAATGCGGTCAACTAAGTGAGTGACGACTTTAGAAGCTGTTGGTGCAATGCTACATGTTGTGTTGATGACTGCATTGTGTCCCCCCAGATCTTCACAAGTTTTCTATTCCCATATTCATGACCGACTGCTGTCATGCCATTTTTTCAATCGTCTAGTCTGCTGCCTTTCTGTCGACGCGTTCGATATTTAGGCTACTGAATTAGACGTTCAGCTGCCAGTCTAGCGCCAATTCGGAACTCGCAAGGTCTTGCCAATTACAAAGCATTAATTATTTAACACGTTTTGCGAGATCGGATTGGATTCTCAATTCCTTCCACTACAAAGTTGACGCGTCCTGCACTTTCTGAGACCTGAAATGTTAAATGATCTTGCGCTAGGGTATATCGTGCTTCGCACCTGCCTTCATATGTACTTGTAAAAATTGGAGAGTTGGAGAATTGGAGCCGATTCCGGACCGCCGGGTGACTCACATTAGACCCCGGCCCGCTGTGGGGAACAGCCGAGATGAACGGGGTTCCGGGGAGACCTTCTCTTGACTAGATTTGAGTCTAGTTAAATACGTACCAAATTTTCGCTTCAAATTTCCTCTTTCCACTCTAGTTTTCTCTGCTACCTACCTACCTAGGCAATCATTTTTTTCACGTCGGTCGTCTGTCCGTGACAATGGTTACAATCGGCTTCAAATGGCGGAGTTGCCGAGATGCTCCTTATGACTGATCTGCGTAGTACCTAGATATTTTGAATTGGCATATCTTCGATGTTGCATGTTGTCTCAAAAATGACGTGTCAACCGTGTGAAGCTATTCCGTCATACCTATTCGGATATCATGCACTGCCCCGATGTTGATTAGGATCTATCTTTGGGTTAGCTCTTAAATCCTCAACTGCGACATAGCTCCATCTAACTACCACGTGGATCGTCAAGTCAGAACTGACCGGGGGTTGGGAATCGTCTATATTAGGTTCGTATTGATCGTACTACATATTCTGGACTTATCTTGTTTTCCGGGTCCAAAATTCGTTACCTACGGGGAAGCTCAAACATCGTGAGCATTAGATGAGTTTACCTTCAAAAGAAGCATTGGGAATCACGTTGGCAAAGGTTCACAATCATTAGTTCAGATAAGTAATTCTTTGCATTGATCAATATCTCCGTCTTGTCGGAGATTGAGGGAGGAATGGCTAACGCGCCATCGTAATCGCGCCAGAAATAGGTGGTGCGTATCAAACTTGCTGACTATGCAAAAGGCAGATGGCCCAATGCAACGAAGCGCCAGACTGATGATACAGATCAATGGATCGGTAAAGACGAAATGATAAAAACGACTAAAAAGCAAAACCATCGACCGTCCGTGAATCCCTCTATCCTTTATTGACTCCTTCTCCCCAGAAACCCAAGTCCGAGTTCTTTATTCAACCTCTACGATATGAGGATAAGAATGATGCTCGTCGTGTGCTTAGTCCTCCATGACTCCCTCTAGAGTCGTCTCGAGAACTTCGTCCAGCACTTCCTTTGCAACTTTATCTGCGGCTTCGCCGGCATCCTCCTTCTTGCCTCCGGCCACAAGGTCGTAAACGGCACGACCTAAGACATCGGCGTTGGTGTGACTCCAAGCTGAGCCTTCGGGGAGGTAAAAGTGTTTTAGCCTGTCGGAAATAGTCGACAAGAGGCTCGCAGGTGCTTGCTCGTCGCCAAACTCGAAACTAAGGAGCTCGGTAAGTCCCACCCGCTGCATCTTGTCGGCCATTCTGTGGCAGACAGCGTCTCCGAGAATGTAGCTCCAGGCAAACCAGGAGCCATGGCGGAGAATACATTCCTTAAAGACAACCAGGCGCTCAGGGAATGTAGCATCAGCTTGAGCAAGGTCAAAGTTCTCTATCAAGAATCCTGCACTCAAGGTTGTTAAGAGGAAGTTGATCATTGCGAGATCATCCTCTGCGAGACTCTCAATGTACTCGCGTTGGGCCTGACGCGCACCCAAGTTACTGTAGGGGTCTTTCATCCGAAAGCCGACCGGAAGGTCCCGATGGTCAAAGTACGCGCCCTTGAGCTTAGCATACCACATCTCACCAGAAGGAGTGTAGGGGGCATTAGCGGCAATGTCAGCAATGTGATTGCACTGCTTCATTGCATTCTTCACCAGATAATGAAGAGTCTCGTTCTGCTTAGCATCCAAGGACGTAAAGCGACTAGATAGTCCCTGCTTGAAGAATGAAGAACGCAGGACACTCTCGGTGTGAGCGTCTCGTTTTTCCAATTCGACAGCCGTCTCCATGCGACCGACCTCTAAGGGGCGGCGCATAAACGCCTCTGACGAGAAGACATTGGGCAAAGGGTGGGTGATCAAATGCGACGCGATGCTTTTCGAGATGGAATGCTGATGGCCAGCAATAAGCTGATGAGCTTTCTATGCCAAATAGTTAGTTTTCACTGATTATAGTGATGATGAATGATTCATTCAACATATCGGAGGTAGTCTTACCTTGCTTGTCTTCATGAAGTTCACTAGCGACTTAGTGTCGAGATTCTCGGCGATTCCGAGGATGATCTCCGGCGGAGAGCTATCCATCTTGCCAGACGGTAGAACCAATGACGAGCTTCTTGATGATGAGTAATCAAGTATGGAAGCTTTTGGCGATCAGATTCAGAGGCTGAGGTTACTTGGTGAAGGCCAATGTTAAGAATATGCCGATGGTAAAAGAAAACTTCCAGTGTAGTACGGTCTGGGCTAGGAGAAGAAAAGATATTGCGCAAAGTATTCGGGTATCTGGCCATATACCTGTATTGTGTTAATACATAGATTTTAAGATAGTAGAGATAGAAAACTGACCAGTGGTACTTATGCAACTGTGATATTTTCATAAGCTGATCAAGATCAGTGATGTTGATGAAGAATGGTCAGTGAGATCGCATAGGAATCATTTAAGTATTCTCTGTTCCGTGACCAGTGCGCAGCTATGTACCTTGATGGCGGGGTGCACTTTCCACTGTACCGGGAGGTTCTTTAATCATTTTCAACGTTGAAGAAGGGGCCATCAAGGTTTGCTATTACTCATACAGTGACGTTAGACAGTTCCTGCTGCAATTGACTGCAATTGACTTCTCTATCAGACTTTAATCGTCTATCTCGACATCGAAAACAGTGAAGAACAGGCCGTTATGTGGCCAAAACACGGTATTAGTCATCCGGTATATTTAAGGTTGCCGTCTTTCGTCCTAATTAGGAAATATAGTGGTGGTCAAAATTGACTGGCAGGCGCTCCGTCTATATTGTAAGTGAAAAATCTGCACAGTCTTAATAAGCATATTGAGCACGAAGCAATCACGAAGGTGTTTACTGACTGTGTGAGAGAAACCACACTTTCCTACGTTGGCTGACGCTAGGAGCCTTTAGTACTGTGCTCCTGCTAGAACAATTCGTCGGTCCGAGTCGATTGGCCGTTGCGCTTAGCTAGAGGGCGTAGATTCTAACTTTCAACCATGCTGGCTAAAATTCCCCCGATCATGATCACTTATGCCCGAGGAGTTCGAAATCGCGATACAATTACTTGCGTTTCCCTTCCGAAACCTTCGCGCGACAATCATTCTCACAACCGAAAAAGCGGACGCAAGAGTGAGCGTAGGTCTTTAGCATAGCTTGTGGCCCGCATTTGATCGATCGACATGGGTTACCGCGCGGTAGGATTTATCGCTTAAACACTACCTACAATCTACTGTGTAGGTAGCTGTTGACATCTATTATATCGTATGGTGAGATGCAAACTCTTTCGATCAAATGAGTTGGATAGGTGCTAATGGTGTATTATTTTAAGGGTCGTAGTTGAGGTATATACTCCGGCTAGTATTATCAGCACATTCATCGCAACGAATGAGCCGCCAATTGCTGGGTCGTATTATGATGTGGCTTCATTGGAAGAGATTGCACTCCTGGACGATCTCATATTCGACGTAGCCTATCCGCCAGCCGCATAGACTGTTCGCATGATGCTCCGCTTAGAATTATGGATCGCTTCGTCTATCAACCTGTTAGACAGGACTGGGACATTCGGATGCGCGTAGCCGTAAGCCAGCCTTATTGTCCGTCCCGTCGCATATCGAAGTCTCACAAGTTCGCCCGACTCTCGGAAAGCAACGCAGCGTGCCGAACAAGATGGAAAACAAGGTCGCTCAACCATACATTAAAAGATCCCGACAGCTTCGATTCTTTGATTGATCCTTTGCATGGTAATATAATATATATTAACAAGCTAGGGTTATGAATGGATGATAGATAATACATCGTTCAGGGGGAAATTTTACCCCAGATCTGCACGTCGCGGCGACGCTGCCGGGACATTTGAAGACTTATCAATCCATACGAAGCTAGAGCTTCGTACTACGTCGATAGGCCCCCTTTCCCCTTGCAGCGCAGATCTGAAATGATAGGATAATATTAGAGCATAACTAAACCCGCATTATGTGAACAGATCAGGGAAATAAGCATTGGATAGGTATCGTTTAAATAGTTTAGGTATCTTGTTTTCCTTTTTTCAAGCTCTAGGGTTACTACCTAGATGCTGGTGCTAACAAGTCACGTAAATGGCAAGCTCTACCAAGAAAAATTGCCGATCTGACAGGGGGGTTGCGGCGCACTACGGCGTACTGCGGGGCCTAGACTTTTGCTTGCCCATTTCCAACCAGTGAAGGCGCACAAAAGCAGTTTGTGCAACTAGGAAAGCTGTGCAAGCTACAGTGCAAAATACAGGGGTTTGTAGGTGAAGGTGGTCAGTTTACAGGGGTACCTTCCAGGTTAAAGTTTGAACCACAATCAAAACCATCTTCGTCATTCCTTACACTACGTACTATACGTATTTGTCCATTTTCCATTTTTCATGTTTCAACTCCCAAGTCCGCCAAAGTCCACTCACTTGCTCTCTTTTTTTTAATTGATTCAACCCGTTCAACCCATTCAAACCATACTTCAATTGGTCACCAAATTATTCAATTTTCGTCCATCGCTCCTTGCTTTTTACATATTTTTCTTATTGTCTGTGTAACTAATACTAACGAGCTGGTCACTGGTAAACCTGCAAATGCGCAGAGGGTCGCATTTAGCCGCCTCAATCCAAAATCGTCTTGTCGGTATCCAGTCTTTGCCAGATCGCCATTTCAGCCCTGTCAATCTTCGAGTAAACCCCCTGGTATCAAAACTCGAAGTCGGTTTCGAACTTTCTCCCTCTAAGCACAGATCCCGAACATTTTATTATCCGTCCGAAAGAATCATCCATACAGAAGTTAACGAGTAATTAGTATCTTCGGTCTGATTGCAGCTATTAACACCTTTTAAACGATATAGAGGCATGTTTGCGCCGGCCGTTAGATAAACGCTCGCGGACAGTCACAAAACGAAATAATAAATATACCCTTCCGCTCGATCGTATTTGCCACCATAATCTCTAGTACTCCATGATGCCTTCAGCCAGAAGAGTTCGCCTTCTGATGATGGTAGCGCTAGCTGCCATCATCACCACATTATTTTTCACATCCCAAATGCGATCGACCATTCCACACGATAACCGAACGGTGCAAGATTTCTTTGGCAAGACCATGAATGGCCTTGGCCACCAACAAGGTAGCGGGCAGGTAGTAATGAGTGGCAAGGGCACAACGGTTGATTCGACCGTGAAGGACAAAGACGGGGACGGATCCGTCGATGAAGATGATGAGCAATTAGCAAAGGAGATGTCCGACCGACTACGAGCTGCCGAGCAGAAGGCCAAAGATCTTGCCAATGCCAAGGCACCCTTAAAACCAGATGCGCCAAGCGAGGTCGTTGGCGTTGGAAGCTCTGCAGATGGACAGAAGAAGGGTAGCAAGGGTTCAAGCGCAGGGGTCGAGGGAGAGGAGACACAATCAGAAGAGGACCACGAGGTCGAGGTGACCCTCAGCAATATACTTAAGAAATCACCAGGTATGTTTAATATCCCGTCTACTATTCCTATGATATAACTAATAGGCGTTTAGTGGTCATTTTCTCCAAGACGTATTGCCCTTACTCGAAACGTGCCAAGGGGCTTCTTCTCGAGAAGTACTCTATCGACCCCGCCCCTTACGTCGTTGAGCTCGATGAGCACCCTTTAGGCAAACAACTGCAAGCGAAGCTGGGTGTCACAACTGGACGCAGAACCGTGCCCAACATCATGATCAACGGCAAGAGTGTTGGAGGTGGTGACGATATTGCCGAGTTGGACTCGAGGAAGACCCTGATCGACAAGTTCAAGTCTATGGGAGGGAAACGACTATCGATGAAAGAGCGATTCGTCGGAAACGCCAAGGAGAAGCAAGAGTAAAACATGATTACTTCACCCTAGTAACATTAACTCGGGAACATGGGATATGGAATGCGGTAATGTAATTGGACTGCCGTGATCTGCATGTACGGCGTTGGGGGGTTTATTTCCTTGATAAGTGCTAGGTATCACATTGGACATTTTGGGTCTGGCGCGCTAAGGACCAAGACAAGGTCTTGAATCTTGAGCTCTAGACTTATTGCTCTAGGACGTCTCGCAGTGTATAGTAACGACGGGTGTCGAAGCACGTACATTGGCGTTGCTTGAGAGCCTGTATATGCACGGGATTTAATTTGGTGGGCTTCATACCTAGGTAGCTATCATACTTAACGCAGCCCCCATATTACTTGAAACCAAAAAACGCGTTCTTTCAATATCTCCTACGGAATTAGTTCAGTGACAAAAGAATCCTCGCCAACTATGTCGCCGCATCTAGCCGTCGAAACGGCTACCATAGGCTTCCAATACTGGGCAATAACATCATGTGACAAGGTCATGTGACTGTGAGTGGGTATTCTTCATTTAGTCCGGGGTGTTACCTAAAGCCGATCATCCAAACAACCAAACCCCCCAAAGCTAGTCTTGTCCGGAAATGAGAATAGAGCGGAATCGCAAAGCTCAAGCCAACCCGAGAGGTAACGGTGAAGACGGCTGGAGCTCCTGGAACGCCGCCGAAGGCAATGGCCAACGACAATTATTAGACAACAACTCATAATAGGATGCGAAAAACAAGGGCGCTCGCCTAAATACTCTCCTTGCCTAGTAAAATAGGTCGTCACAGTTGAAAGTTTGAAACCACATCCCACCGAAGAGTTAGCGCTGGAAAAGTTTTGGCCTTCAGGCCCTAAGACTTTGATATCAAAGTACCCGGACAACATGCCCCGACTAAGCTATAAAACAACTGCGGTTTGAATAGAAATCATAAATATCACAAATCGATAAGGTCGACAAATTAGGGACATTGGTGATTGGGCAAATCATCAGCAAGAATCATAATGGACCCCAATTCTAGGTACCTCTAAATGTTTAATTGTTACCCGCCATTGCCTACCTCCAGGGCTGTACCCGAACTTGAATGTTCACCCACAATTAAGGCCGTGATTCTTTTAATCGCTATTTAGTCGACCTTCAACCTCAACATAAATTTTATAACAGATACAATCTCATCAAGACTCCCCGAATCATACAATTTTTAAGGATCGAACGATACCTGTAGAGGGCCATCACTGCATGATGAAGATTCATGGCCCAGGGATAGACATATCGGAGGTCGACGAAGCCAATCAAGACAATTGTTCGGGTGATGATAGAACCGAGGCGAATGAAAATATGTATGAGAATAGAGAAGACCACAACTCACGGGTACTGACATCTGAATCAACCAACCATCAAAACCGAAGCGAAGAATTACAATCTATTTGTGCATCTCTGAGAGATTTGGTTAATCGAGATGACAGCGACAATGCATTTGAAAATTTTTGTACCAGACCCGAATTTCGGGATGCCTTCAAGGCACGAAGGAAGCGCAAGGGATCTGGAAACATCCTCCACCAGTTGGTGGTAGATTCCAAAGACTGGGAACTTGATGACATCTCTAAGGTCCTCGCTCGTATCCTCAAAACTCCCAATGACACTAAGACCAACGACGTCCAGGCTGGTAGCAACAAGCCTCCAGTTAACCAGCGCGGATTGGAAGAACTTCTGGAAGAAGACCACGGTAATGGGACACCTGTGTTCTTAGCCCTAGCAGACGGGGCTAACTGCAACATCAACTTTATCAAAGCCCTTTTAAACCTAATCCCAGCCCCTTCGAACCTCGGTAAAGTCTTCTGCCAAAAGTCCAAATATCATAGGGAGCGGTACTGTCTGCATGCTATGCTGAATTCCGAAACGCGCAGCAGGTTTGAATATATCAAGAAAATAATTGATATAATGGACAGCTACACATCAACGCAAGGCTCTAGATCAGGAAATCCTTTTTGGGAGTTTAACGAAGATGGTGATACACCCCTTCACCTAGTTATACGGGCAGCCCCTATACCCGAGAAACAGGATATGGGTGAATCGCACGAGCGTAGCCATGATGAGACACAATTCCTCGAGACTCAACAGGCATTACAGTTGATCAAGAAATTAATCGATTCCTACCCGGATACCCTGGGGGCGAACAAAAGGAATCGAGTGCAAAGATCCTTGGGTAGGACTCCCTACCAGGAACGTATCTTCCTTCTAGCTAAAAAGTTCAAAGCCTACCAGAGCAACAACACAGGTAAAGGACGGGATAGCCAACTCAATATCCGCATTCGAGGAGTCGAAGACAAGCAGTTATCCACACGCGACTACCTCTTCAGAGACGATTTCCGCAAATTTGTTTTCAGTGATCCTGTGGCATCTTATATTAGCTATTATTGCATTAGGAATCTTCCGAGAGAAACCACCAATTTCTATCTATATCGCCCGGGCGAAGGTACGGGGAAGTTCGTGTTTCACCTACTTATTGGGCAGGCATGGTCGTTCTAAACTAACAAACCCATCACAATAGAACTTGCTACTAATTTCGACCTCCTCGGATTCCCGCGCAAAGTCATCGACCATTCCTATCTCCAGCAGCTCGAGACGCACGTGCGCTTTGAGCAGACACTCAAGTATGTTGCGTTGCCGCGTTTGACATACTTAGCATCAACAGGATTGTAAGTAAGCTCAAGATCACAAACCAATTTCTGGAGTGCCTTGAATATCTAATTAGATGGATTGCTCTTAGTGGTGAAAATTTTGCCCCTATCTTCGATTGGCTCTACAATAGACACGTGCGCAAGATTGAAAAAGTAACTGTTATCGAGGATGCAGAAAACCCTCATCCAGACTCGACTATTGCTCGTTGTCTAAAGAGGTTTGAGGTGGAAATTTGGGACTGGGAGAAGATGGATATCTCAAGTAAGGTGATCAGCCGTTCATCCAAGTCTATCCGCGAGATTCGGCTCCATTCTTCCGGAAACGAGGCAGTTTGGAGAGAATGGTGCTCCCCAGGTGGCTTCAGGAATCGAGTAAAGTTTCCCAAAGTAAGTGCATGTAATTACCTACCTATGAGGATGTACGTAGACTTTCGAATGTCTACTAATATTATGTTTGAGCACAGTTGTCTAAAATCCATATATCGTTTTATGAGGTAGGTGCTAGCATTTCGGTGATTAAATACACACCTAAGCTCACCTTTATTTAGGGCGGAGAAGATAGAAGGACACTCGAGGAATACGGGACAGAATTAGCAGCATCTCTCGAGAATAACAATATTGAATGGCCAGTAGAAAAGGAAATACAAATTAACGCTCTTCAGCAACTTACCGAGAAGAATATGGAACTTATTAACTCCACAATAGCTTCCAGGGACGATACCGGTTTGAGGAGAAATATTTCCAATATCTCACATTTGGAACTTGAGCCAGATCACACCGATAAACTAGCAGCTACTATGAAGAGCAAAACATACAATGATCAAGGAGATAGCCTAATAGTCAATTGGACTATCATACCACGTGGGATGAGAGAGAGTGCGTGGCGTGGAATCAATACGAGGTAAGTATTATGCCTTGACTGAGAATATGATACTGATATGGCATATTGCCATTAGTGAATTAGACCGCATCGCCCGCGTCAAAGAACTGACTAGGTTCTTTCGGAAAAATGCAGCAGACAAACAAGAATATACAGATGGGGGAGTAGATATCAGTGACCAGACAGTCAAGATCGCCATTATTGACGACGGCATAGATCCGACTACACACATAGTTGACAACAAGTATACCAGAATATCCGCCGGCAATTCGTTTTGCACCTCCACCTCGAACTCCAGTAGCGCATATTACGTTCCCCATGGTACTCGTGGCACTCGCATAGCTTCACTGATCAGCCAATTCTGCCCCAAAGTTGACTTTTATATCGCTAAAATAATTGAGCATAATCTGGGCACCGGAGAAGGTATTATATCCACTCGTTCAGCAGCCAGAGCAGTTGAGTGGGCAATAGCATGCGGTGTCGACATTATCTGTATAGGCTGGACAATTGAAGCTCGGAAAAATCGAGAATCCGAACTACCCTACTTAAATCATGCCATCGCAAAAGCTTGTGAGAGAGGGATCATTACATTCCGCTCTGCTGGCGATCAAAGCAAGGGGACCGATTTCTATCCGGGAGCCTGGAATATGCCCGGGAACTGCATTTGTATCGGCTCGTCATCTTCTTTCGACAACGCCCCTACTTGGGTTAATGGAGACCAAGCCGACTTTATGCTACCAGGAGAAAATATTTTAATTGAAGATAGCGATGGAACATTCAATTATCAGAGTGGTAATTCGTACTCCACATCAATAGCTGTCGGGTTAGCTGGACTGGTATTATATTCCTCTTTGGTGCTTGGATCAGGAAAATCACCATCGGCCCGGGCAATAAGGGACGACGACGACGACTACGACGATGTAGGGGAAGATGAAGGAGGCAACACTAGCAATAGAAGCGAACCTTAAAAAAATGTTACGACCACTACTGACCAAGAAACCAATGTCATCAACTGGAATGGGCGAATTATGAATACCGTGTTCAGGCAAATGACTTCCTCGACCGGGAGAAATTTGCACAAGGTCGTAATGCCAGAAAAGTACATCATTGGGCTGATCAAGAGATTTCTGGGATCTGGCGAGGGGCTAGAGAAGTTCAAGTGGGATAAGAAATTCCAAGATGCGTTAAGGAATATGTTGCGAATCCTTACCGACGATGGTGCGTATACTAATAATCCATCACTTCCACACCTTACCCGGTATCTAACTAGTATTTCGGGATGCTCCGCTGACTCTTTCATAGTGAGCAACAGATTTTGAAAAGGCTTAAGGTATAATTCAAAAGATATGACATATGAAATTGGAATCTATGCTTCACACAAGGGCCTATGATTATGAGCTCTGGTTGAAAGAGGAGGGGTTAGGGTTAGGGTTAGGGTTGACTATTGGGGTTAGGGTTATGTGGCTTCAAGGGGCGAGCGATATTAATGAGAATATGACAGGGTGACCGGTTAGCTATAAATGATCGAGGAACATGTATAGCGAGCTCTTCATCGTCCTACCGTCAATCGTATGATAAATTGTTGATTTTTGTTCAAGAAATAATAATTGACCTACAACGGCGGAGGGCGATGGCACCCGATAGTCATAAGATCCGCCATCCCGCCAACCCATTTAGCGGATCTTGGTATTCGGCGACTTAAAAAACACGGGACAATATCGGGAACTTTCCTTCTACACGCTTTCATATAATATAAACAGACCCCCTCTACGCGCTCATGGAATTGGGCTGAAATGAGTGCCCATTGAACTTATTCCAATTCGTACTTCTAATTACTATGGCTTCCACAATGAAAGCCTGGCAATGGACGAGCATTCAAGACAAGCTCGAGAAATCACTTAATTTAAACGAGTCGGCGCCTTCGCCGAGCAAATCTAATCTTTCCCGCGACCAACTACTTATCAAGATTATCACCGCCGCTATAAATCCGGTAGACTACAAATTACCAGAGTCGGGATGGATAGGATCTCTAATGATACGCGGCCGGCCAGCAACCCCTGGACTCGACTTTTGCGGCCGGATCGTCGCGAAACATCCGTCTAACGACACTTACCAAGAAGGCGAATTGGTTTTCGGATCCCTCGCAAAGGCGAGTAAATTCGGTTCTCTGAGCGAGTTCTTAATTGTTTCTATTCACGAATGTGCTCGGCTGCCGGATGGAGTCAGTCCAGACCAGGGCGCAGCTGTGGGGTGTGCTGGGACAACCGCGTTCCAATCCGTTCCCTCGCAAATCGTGAAGCCCGGGTCGAAGGTTTTCATCAACGGCGGATCGGGCGGGGTAGGCAGCTTCGCAATCCAGTTTGCCAAGGCTCTATCGGCTGATGTCACGACAACTTGTTCCACCACTAATGTAGAGCTGTGCCGAACTCTTGGCGCCGACCATGTCATCGATTATAAAAATACGGAGGTGCTCAAGACATTGACTGAAGGCGGCCAAGCCTTCGATCTAGCCGTTGATAATGTCGGGGACCCTAGTCTTTCTCAGAACAGCAAGTCTTTTCTCAAAGAGGGTGGATCGTTCATGCAAGTTGGCATCTCAGTGAGGGCTTCGGATATCGTTACGACGTTTGCCAAGATGCTATGGCCTAGCAACATCTCGTATCGCTTTATTCAGATGAAGAATGATTCTGCTTTCTTCTCGCAGATTGGTCAGTGGATGGCGGAAGGAAAGGTGCGGCCAGTGATTGATGAGGCATTCCCATTTGAGGACGCGCCTAAGGCCTACGAAAAGCTCCGCACTGGTCGTGCAAAGGGGAAAATAATCATACACGTTGAAAACAAATCGGAAATGTAGTGTTGGTTATTAGGTATGCGCGTATTCAGGATCTCCTTATAGTTCACTCTGCCGATCTTGATAGGTTTATATGGTTATGTAATATTCATTTACTTCAATTCAAGCTATTAATTTATATTCCTAATTACCTCTAATACCTATGCACCTGCGCGTCTCGTATCAGTAACATCTAGATATTACCGATAAAAAAAACATGACATAAGATCAGAATGTGCTAGCTTTCCGTCTCCCGCTCTCCCGCTCTAGGTTCACATGTTAGTGATAAGTCAGGGTCGTAAATTAAAAATGTTCTAACATCGTAGAGCGTTTTCTCTCAGTGGCTATGCCGCCTAAACTATAATAGTCACCCACTAAAGCGTGGCGGTTGCACACTAGAATATAGTGAGTAAATCATCATTAGGCCTCAAACTAGGTACATTTCAGGGTGCTACACACCTGCCTAGGTACCTACCGTAATCTAATTGCGCACTGACTTTTGCCTCTGACTTCTGTATTCCGTTTCTGCCACCGTTTTGGTATCGCGATTCATGCAAGCTTGCACCGGCAGCTCCCATAGATTCTGATTGGCCGAATTTTCGTTTAGAATACGATAAATCCATTTTTATCGTCACCTAGAATTAGTTCAACACAAGCTACCACACAGAACAATTGCGAGCGGCGCAGACATTACCACTTTAAGTATTGTAATGCTACGGAGTATGATACTAGTGCATGATTGCCGGAGGCCGTGACGAGTCGTAAGATCCTCTGTCATTTTTACAGGGTATTGGGTATGTTCAAACACTGCTTCTATACTTCAGGGCTGTATTTTAGGCTCTTAGCCCCTTGTAACGAACGCTCCGGGGTAAAATATGGCAATTTGATTGGTTGAAAATTATTCAGTAGAAGTGCGCTAAAACACCTATGGCTTCAGCGCTTGAAGCCCCCTGAGTGCCCTGTCATTACAGGCAGCTTCCAGTGACTAGCGTACAGGTATTCATGCTATGGAATCATCCAAGAAAAGAAGAAATGGTCAAGTTAGGAACGAGAGAGAAGCAATAATCTGACTATCAAGTTGAAGAAACTCGGAATAGTATTTAAATCGGTTGATAGCTTCGACAAAGTCTCCCATCTTCGCCTTGGATCCAACTTTCGCTCCCAACGCACTGGTTACACCAAAGTAGTTCTTCAGGATCGTACTTATCCTTGATTGAACGGAGACGCTCATAGTTTTGGCCGTAGAAAGACCACTGCCAGCCTGGCTCAAAAGTATTCGCCTAGACATATAAGATTAGACGGTGTTGAGGATAATTCGGAGTATTTTCCTACCTCGTTTAAGTAAACACCGGACTCGGGAGCCAGGCGTCGAAGTGCATTCAGTTTTCCATATGTCATCTCGTTCACAATTTTCATCACGTCGCCGGTAGGTAAGGAGTCGTCCCAAGATTGTGAAGTGATGAGATGAACAGTCGTGTCACGCCATGCTGGGTTCAGCGAGTTGTTGACGGGATCATGGCTTATTGTCATTATGCCTGATATGGAGGGATTTGGGGTGCCATCCTATGGTCAGTATATTAGTATCATCTGCCTTCGACTGTGTTTTTTATCCCGAAGGTGTAGATATTTTATCACTTACAGAAGGCTCGAAAGCCTGTGACCCAACCTCTTCGAGGGTCTGAAAAAAGTTCCTGCTCATCTGCGATAGCGCGCTTAGTAATCAATCGGGAAGCAGTGATTTGTTTCGATGGGCTCCCCCCACCGGACGGGTAGAGTTTGACGAGGTCAAAAAAAGAAGTCGTCGGTAGTTTAGTGATAGAAAAGTCTACCGTGTTGTTAGCGGCGGAAAGGATGCGTTCTAGCGGGCTGGCAATATTTTCTGAAGCGTTCTGTGACTGATTCCAGAGAAAAAGCGAGCCCGCTAATGTCAGTGTACTGCTTGATGGAGGGCCTCCGATGGTGTAGTAACCCGTTAGGCCATGTTCCTGAACTGATGAGAATCCGCTGTGGAGTTTCGCGATCAGCTTCCACCAAGCTTTGCCTGAAGTTCCATTCTTAGCAATGATGCTCAAACCAAGCATTGTTGTACTGGGAACCGGGTAGGCTTTAAGAGTCATGTTCACGATGACGCCAAAGGTACCACCGCCTCCGCCTCGAATTGCCCATAGCAAATCACTATTCAGATATTCATTGGCCGTAACAATATCTCCTGCAGGCGTGACTATACTTGCCTCTATAATGTTATCTGCACCCATGCCGTACTCTCCGGTGAGAAAGCCATGACCTCCACCAGTTGCCCATCCGACAACGCCAACGTCCTTGTGATTGAAATTAGCATTTTGAAGTGGTGCTTATGCAAAACGATTATACTCGGATTTACATACCGGGCTGGTGCCCGTAACAGCTACGGCGCTTTTCTCCTCTAAAACAGGATACAGATCACGCCCTTGAACCCCAGCGCCTATTGTCACAGCTTGTTGTGAGCCTTTCCAGGAATAGTTGGAGGGACCACCTTGGACATGGAAAGTCTCGTGGTATTGAATATCTTTGAGATTGTGAGTCCAAATTCTGGACATAATGTCAGTAAAGATCAATGCGGCTTGAATTCTTTGGCATAGTAATAAAGACAAATACTTACGACAAACTGCCGGCTGCGGTATTCCTGCGATTAAGTTAACTAATATTATCTTTAAGTGTTTGAACTCCGGCCCGTCACTTGCCTTCCTGCTCCATTATGGCCGGTGTTCTTGATATTGAGTCTTATATTTTGCGTCTTAGCAAAGCTCAGAGCAGATTGAATGTGGCTAGGATTGGTCACGTTAATCACATATTGAGGCAGACCTCCTAGGGAGCAGCCCTTATCCTGCGCTGACGTATCTCCATAGATGCTAGTGCCATTGGGGTAGATCGGATCGCAGGTATTGTTTGTCCAAGCGGAGCTGACACTAGCAGGGTCAGATGACTGAAAGTCGGCAGCTGTCCAGTTACTGATAATTGATTCGCAGGCGGCTTGGCTATAATTAGGCTCTGATGGGTAGCAGACGCTCCCAGGAGGGACAGTTTTAATAAGCTTCCCGTCAATAGTCTTGTTGAATGACTCCCATTCTACTGCTGAAGGCCAACAAGAATCAGATGGATACTGGGGGGATTCTCAGCATATCTAGACAGGTACGTATGTACTAGAACAAGGTGTAAGGCGAGATGGGGAGAATGAAAAACTCACACATTTGCAACTAGCCCCCGCAACGACCGATTGGGCTGCTAACAGAAGAGCACTTACGAAGAATAACATGTTTGATACCATTAATATTCGACGAGAAAGCACCTATCTACAAGAAATAGGATTCTTAGTCCTGTTATGGAACCCATTATTTAACATATCTTATTATTTATATTGTTTTTCTCAGAGGATGAAATGACTTTTCGTAATTCGTATAGATATACCTACATGCGTGTACCATGTAATCATATTCTCCGGGGCTGAGCACGGGCAGTGGCCATATACGGTGGGTCGTGAGCAAGAAAAATCGTCAACACTGAATACTGTATTTCAAGTATTTGATTAGTTGAACAAGGGGCTCTTATAAAAATTATCTTGTAAAATCCTAATTGTATAATCTCATACCTTGGTACATACCTCTAATTGTTGATTGGCCTAACCGAGGAAAAGGGGTAATCTACCTGTATGTTTCTATAAATGAACTTCCCATTCGAGTAATTTCTCATGGTTGACGGCAAAACTGGTATGGTGTTGTCTCTTGCAGAGAAGAGATAATATGCACACAATAATAACTGTAAATAAACTTAGGGCAGATTCTTCTTAGGATCATATATGACTAGGTTGAGGACGGAGCCGGAGGGAACAGGGGCCATGTACCTATTCGACAGTAGCATTTATTCCCCATCCGGAACATTGAAAATTTGAATTTGCTGAGACAAAAGAATACAATTAACCCTACCAGCGAGTTTAAGAACGATAGAGAGACTCTTAGGCCTTACATATATCTAGACTCTATTATGCTTGTCGCCAATGAAATCCATTACTTCTCTGTCTATTTCAACGGAAAGGCTTCGCCGCGACCTCCCTGCAGTTGGCAGATGCGTCGGACCAATGCTCCCGGATGACATATGAACAACGCCAACATCACTAGAAACATGGGCGCCGCGTCGAAGAGATAAATGAAAATCTCGTGCGAGATCACAAAGCCACCTCCTCCCTGTAGATACTCGACTGTCCGCACGATACTGCGCACAACCATGAGAACCGTGATTGCCTCGATTGTCCAGAAATATTTTTGCCAACTAACAGAATGGTTTCCAAGATATAAATCCGGGGGTTCGCGTCTTAGCCGAACATGGACGAGGCCGCTAGTAATAATAAAGACAGATAAGGCCACAAATTGAGTGACGAGGCCAGCAATAAGTATTATACGTCCCTTCCTGATCGCATCGGGTTCGCCAGATGCTGGCATGGCAGCGCCGATGAACTGGCTAAAGATGCATGCGATATCGATGAGAACGTAGATTTTGGTCATCCAACGGACGTTTAGAATGGAATGCCGCGTCGCTTCAAGACTGATAATCACACGACCAAGACTCATATATATCGTTGCTGCGAGAAAGGGCGCTCCTGCAAGAATCAAAAGATTCTGCATGATGAATGGGCCGGTTTTTGCAGGTTTGTCGGAAGCCAATGCTCGACCATAGTAGCCAAATGTCTCGGCTGGGCCATTGGTTAGTTTTATGAAATGAGAAAGTTATTAGTTAGACTGGCTTACATATACCACCGAGAATAAAAGGAATGCAGAACCATGCTCGATGCCAGAATATGCAAATCAGGTGGCCTAGAGAAGCAAGCGCAAACAACGCGACGAAGGTGTAACCAGCAGCCTGGTTAGGTCGATATTCGAAGAAGACGATTTGGGTCCCGTTCACCACAGGTCCGAATGGCCCATCCCCAGTGCTCATCGTGAAGATCTGTTGTATCAAAGCTAAGACTTTAGAGCTGAATATTTCGGGGGGACTGATCAGAGACGATAGTGTATTAGGTGTGTCAGCGTTCCAAAGTTATTGTCACCACCGATAGAACATTTCTGCAGGTACTATAAGATCAATGAAGACAATCGTCAATACTTATATCGCATACCATAGCGTTAACTCTTAGACGGTAAGTACAAAGTAGGTAGGTACTAGGTAGGTATCGCCGGTACGGCATCATAGAATGGTACGTTCCTGTAATTTTCGTACTATTTTTCGTACAGGTACAAGCTGTCATAATTTGATACCTATTCTAATATTGAAGTCAACACGACATCATCTAGGTGTACATCAATGAGGCAATCAGTTGTACCTCAATCAATATTAGATAACTATGGTGATTAAAATTTTACCGTGTCCATAGGTACTTAATAATTTTCGTATTGTTTTTTCGTATGTATATCCCTTAGAAGTTGGAACGGGATAGAGCCTCAGCCAACGTGGAGTAGGTCTTAGTGTATTGGAAACTAAAGTACCCCAAACTAGTTAATGTCTGGGTATTAACTGACTCGTCTATCCAGTAGGCTAAGACCCAGTTTAGTCAAAGTCAGTGAAGATGTTTCGTCTAGTCTAAGCCACAAGAGTGCATAATTATAAAACTGTAGGTAGGTGGGTACAGTGGGACTACCTAGTCATTAGAGTGTTTAGGTACATAGCTACCTATTGAAAGGAAATACCATGGGGGAAAGGGATAATGTACTAATACTACAGCTCAAAATTACCATCGTGAGTCTTGCGGAGAAATCTAGAAGCGCGACTCGACACCGACAAGCTCAATGAAACGGTACATAGGTGACACTCAACTGTCGGTCTTCGGAGGTCAAATTCAGCGGATAACCTTCTTTCCCCTGGTCTCCCGGCGAGAAGTAGAATTCTAAAGATATAGAGGCATATTGAACATAGATTAGCAATAAATGTGTGGCTAATAAAGAAATATCATATCATATGTTTTCAAATCTCTCTCCCCTCTCTCTCACGTCCATTCTATGTAGTGCCGTCGCTTGATTCCGAGAAGCCCTTCGAACAGAAACGCACCAAACAATACCATGAACGGAAGTTCCTAGCCATAGGAGCATATTGATCATGTCGATGTAGGCCCCAGCAATCATTCTTTCTCTAGAAGTGACGAAGCCCGTTTCTCCAGAAGGCATTTTATTCCCGATGTATATCGATCCGAACACGCCGAAGAGTGCCGCCCACAAAATAGCCACTACCCAGTCCCAAACAAACCACCCTCGTCGGGTCACGGTTATGAAAAGATGGGCGATGCAAGTTATCAGGGAGAGAGCTGCTGCTACCTGGGCGAAAATCCATTGCGAATTGGGTCTGGCGTGAATGTTTGTCGCATGTCGAAGGTCGATGCCATATAAGATCATGACAATAATGGCGAATATTGCTTGAAGTATTCGGAGAATAGCCCGAACAACCACGCCTGTGAAACCTCCGCGATGCCAGTATTCTTCCTGGCTCACTTCCATCTGGATTTGGTCTTATTGGCGGGAGCCAGGCACGTACGGTCTACAAGTCGAAAAGTCGAGATTGTCGCGATTCAGTAAGTGTCTGAATATGTTATGGGAATTGAAGGTAGTATTCTCGAGATAAATATTCGAAGGCAACGAATACTTATAAAAGGTATACACGAAATTTGTAGAAAAAGTAAAGGTAAGGGGACATTCCCTTTCTTAAGAGCCTTGAGTGGGACCGTTACGGAGCAGCTCCCACTTGACGTATATTTCCGGTACGGGACTGTTCCATTATCAAAACCGTCCCGCTGCCGGGCTATTCTAAAGTTCCATATATTCCCTGGGTGTCCTTGTATCGCCATTCTCCACCCATCTTCATACATATACCTTGGTAGATGCTTTACTTAATCGTCTTTTCAAAATGTCGATGTATGTATTTGATTTCTTCACTATCACGTTGGCTCATCTTTACATCGTTTCACCAAGATGAGTCGATCGGTCTCTTTTGACCTCGAAAGGGTACCGAGAGGCCCAGCGCCGGCCTACCAACCAATCGAAGACGCTCATATATGGACGAGAGGCCTTTTAAATACTGATGTTAGAGGTGAGTCACTTCCAGATACGCTTTCTTTTCTATGATCAGATCAACAACTTAGCAAAAATAGGGGATGGTCGCATCGATGCAAATATTGACCCCGAACTATGCCGAAGACTGTCGAGAGTAGCACCTCTCTCAGTGCCTAATAGAGAAGACATTACACCTCCGAAACCACCATACTCTCCGAAAAGGACAAGTTTTCCCCTAAAACTCAACATTGTGATTCAAGTCGTTGGTAGTCGTGGGGATGTTCAACCATTTATTGGACTTGGTAAGGAGCTACAAGCTCATGGGCATCGTGTACGTATTGCGACACACGACCTGTTCAAAACCTTTACGCAATCTGCTGGATTGGATTTCTATCCAGTGGGTGGAGATCCGTCAAAACTCATGGCCTATATGGTGAAGAATCCAGGTTTGATTCCAAGCATGGAAAGCCTTCGGACTGGAGATATTCAGGATAAGAGGAAGATGATCGCAGAGATGCTTAATGGCTTCTGGGCTTCATGCATTGAGCCTGACCCTTCCACCGGTCGTCCTTTCGTCGCTGACGCTATCATCGCAAACCCGCCTAGCTTTGCGCATATACACTGCGCACAAGCACTGGGAATCCCGCTTCACGTCATGTTCACAATGCCGTGGACCAGTACAGAAGCATTTCCGCACCCACTCGCAAATCTGACCTATCGAAAGTCGGATCGAAGAATAGCAAACTATGTCTCGTACGGACTCGTTGAGACACTTACTTGGCAGGGGTGAGGTTCCTGCGACCCGAAATGAGAATAGGTGAAGCTAACAATATTAATGAGTCTCGGAGATCTCATCAACCTATGGCGTAAGACTACGCTAGACTTAGAGCCCATACCAAATACCGAAGGACCGCGATTACTCGAAAACCTGGAAATCCCATGCTCATACTGCTGGTCTCCGTCTTTGGTGCCGAAACCTTGCGATTGGGGCTCAAATATTGGTAAGAATATAAAAGTTTTGACAACTTTTAATGCGTGCTTGCTGACCAACTGCCAGATGTCTGCGGGTTTTTCTTCCGTGATCCTCCCGATTACACGCCATCCAAAGAGCTAGCAGAGTTTCTCCAAAGTGGAGACCGTCCCGTTTATATCGGGTTTGGCAGTATAGTTGTTGACGATCCCGATCGTTTAATGACCATTGTCTTAAGAGCCGTGCGAATACTGGGCATTCGAGCTATCATATCCAAAGGGTGGAGCGAGTTGAGAGGAGAAGAGGATTCGAATATTTTCTACATCGGTGATTGCCCCCATGAATGGCTGTTCCAGCAGGTCTCAGCGGTTGTGCATCACGGCGGCGCTGGTACAACGGCATGTGGACTGTTAAACGGCAAACCCACGGTAGTCGTACCATTCTTTGGGGAGTAAGAGCTCTACTTGTTCTCTCAGAAGTCATATTAAATGCTAATTCTTTTAATTAGCCAGCCATTCTGGGGAGGAATGATCGCTCAGGCCCAGGCCGGACCGGAACCCATCCCCTACGGATCACTCACTTCGCAGCGACTGGCTGACGCTATCGCATATTGCCTCACAGTCCCAGCTATGGACGCGGCAGATAGGATTTCACGGGAAATGAAAGAGGAGCAGGGAATTCAGAGGGCTGTCGACTTCTTTCACTCTAAGTTACCGCTTGAGAAAATGAAATGCGATATCTTCCCCGATCAACCTGCCGCCTGGATCTATAAAGGAAAGCGCAAGCCGGTCTTGCTGTCTAAACAGGCCCAGGGCATCTTGAGCAGATCAGGTAAGCTGAGTCGTAAGAAAATGAATACGTAAGTCACCTTTACTCATGCTGGAGATACCATTTTCTAATCCAGGAATTAGACATGTTAGCAGTCTAGTCGTCATTGACATAAGGCGATGGGATCCCTTTACCGCACTGTTAGCAGCATTTATTGCGACTATAGCTCACACAACAGACGCAGCAGCTGGTGTATTTAAAGAACCTTACAAGGTCTATAAAGAAAGACATGACAACCAGCCAACAGATCCCTCAAAACATTCGGAAGAGTCAGATCACCAGATAAAGGAAGGAGATGATGCCAGTGTTCTATTAAGAGACAGTACGGGGCATAAACAGACTACAAGCTTAGCCATGGTCACAGCATCCGCAACAAGCGCAGGCAGGATATTGACGAAATATGCCAAGGGTATACTCGTAGACATGCCTCTGGCTGCAACAGAAGGTATGCGTGCGGTACCACGCCTCTATAATGAAGACACCAAGCCGCATAGTAAGATCACGGGCTTCAGAAGTGGGATGAGCGTGGCCGGCGAAGTATTTCGACAAGATATCTATGAAGCGATTACTGATATCTTCGTCTATACCTACAAAGGCAAGAAAATGGAAGGGCCGAAAGGAGTCGCGGCAGGTCTAGGAAAGGGCTTGACCAGCATGACTGCCAAGACTGCTTCGGCCACCGTTGGGTTATTCGCGTATCCTGCACAAGGGCTATATCGAAGCGTACACAATTCCATTCACAATAAGACGCGGAAGAAAATTGAGAAAGCTAAGGAGCTGGAAGGAGAGTGGTTGCTGAACAACCTTGACCCAGCAGAGGACCTCACCTATGTAGATGCTGATTTCCAGACGCTGTGCTCTTAGTTCACAAACATGTGTTGATTAATTTAACGACTCAGCTCCATAGGAGAGAGTGGGTGAAATAGGTATATTCTGGAAATGAGTTGATTGATAGATATAATAGAATCAGAATCGGTGTAATAAACAGCAAGAAACAAAGTTTCTCACATATAGGAAGATTACCCGGTAAATAGATAACTATTAAATACCAAATCAGGGGGCTATAAGAGTCAATGACCTAAATTTGAACCTGGCGATTGCTTCACAAGATCTGCACCTTCAATCACGAAAATCCTGTTGAGTATATGAGTGAAATGTCGTGAAAAATTAGGTATCGGGGAGGTGGTTGGGGGAAGCGTAAAAGGCGCGAACCTGGGTTGAACCACCGTGACAATTTAATCGAGCACAATTCGGGTTCCGTACCTATTAGGTACTGTAGCCACTTTCTGAAACTCATTCATTTCGGAGACAAACGAGAGTGGACCGCACTTAAATCTGTTATTGAGCCGATTATTAGATGCGAGTTCTCCGTCACAGGACCTGTCAAAGCTGGGCAGAAGAGACGAAGTTTATGCAATGAACTTCAGCGGGACCTCAGCTTCCGGGTCGTTCGGTCCCTTACCTTTTCTATTATTCTCGGCTGTACGTTGTCTAATTGGTCCTTTCCGAGGTAGATCAGGTCCATTATCATGCACTTATATTCATCATTGCAGACGCCAAGCAACACCCCAAATACGATAAAACAAATACGAAAATTATCTCAAGTGACAAGCGTAAAAATTGAAAACAGTAAATATCTATACCAGATGCTTTAATCGGCTGGTTCCTTGGAAATATTGAAATATATAAAAGTACCTTTGGGGCTCACTTTACATATTACAACTACCTTCTACTAAGGGGGCTTATCATCTCACAAATTCCCATCGTGCACTCGCTTCATTGCAAACAGGCAGTATCACTACAATTACGTGACGACAAAGTAGCCATGATATTAAGCGCCTCGCATTTTTCTCGTTTCACAGCTGTTGCAGCTAGCGTCTACTTCGTTCCAAGTATTTGCGCGGAGATATCCCCTGTTAAGCCATGTTCCGATCTCCAGGCACCAACAGTCGAAAATGCGACCGTTACCAAGTTTACTGCAACCGAAGCATCGACGAGCTACGGAAAGCTTGTTTGTAACGCAAATACGTACATCACTCATGGCGACGCCGCAGATTCTGTTCGGGTCCAGACCTACCTCCCACTCAGTGGTTACACCGGCCGCTTCCAGGGATTGGGCGGTGGTGGTATGGTGGCAGGTAGCTTTGGTGAATATCTTGCAGGCCCTGCCGCTGAGGGTTTCGCAGTGGGATCGACCGACGCCGGCCGACCGAATGCGACTATCTCCGATGATACCTGGGCGGGGGACGACCAGTTGCTACGAAACTTCGCGTATCTCTCTATCCACGAGATGACCGTCGTAAGCAAAGCTCTTGCTGAACAATTTTACGGCCAACCCGTCGAATATGCATACTACCAAGGATGCTCGAATGGTGGAAGACAAGGATATGAGGAGGTACAAAGGTATCCAAATGACTACCATGGTGTCCTGGCGAACGCGCCCGGGATCTTGTGGGATCGCTTTTTAGTCGCGGACCTCTATCCATATCTCGTGGAAACATCTTATGGCCAATTTCCGCCGACGTGTATCTGGGACGCCATCACAGCCGCAGCTGTTGATGCTTGCGACGGGCTTGATGGTGGTTTGGATAAGATCGTCAACAACCCCTTTCGATGTGATTTTGACGCCTCAACCACAATTGGCCGAATTGCCTGCAATAATACCATCAACAGCACACATGCTGATATGTGGAACATAATTACGAGGGGACCGCATGATCCCAACGGCAACCGCGTTTGGGGAGGTCTTATTCCTGGGACAAATTTCACGCAGCTAGGCGGTTCGAAGCCATTCTCCATCGCTAGAGCTTGGACTTCGGCATTCGTTGAGGGCAATCGTAGCTTCAACGTCGGTACCATACACCAAGAAGATCTATATTTGACGGTCCTCAAGTCTGAAACCATGTTTGGGGACATAATCGGGGCCGACAAAGCCAATATTTCGGCTTTCCGTGATGCCGGAGGCAAGTTACTAACTTGGCATGGTTTGGTAGACCAGTTGATTCCACCCTTCGGAACAATCAAATATCGCGAGAGTGTGGAGAGTCTCTTGGGAGGTAATTCGGAAGTTAACAAATTCTACCGACTTTTCCTAGCTCCAGGCGTAGACCATTGTGCCGGGGGCTCAGGGGCTGTACCGACGAACCCGTTATCGCTTCTGGTGGATTGGGTAGAGACGGGGAAAGTACCGGAGGCAATGCCAGCACAAGGGACTGTTGGCGAGAGAAATCTTTGCCCTTATCCCCAAGAAGCTGTCTATAACGGCTGCGGAAATTTAAGCTTGGCGGATAGTTGGACTTGCATACCCTAAATTTACGAAGCGATATTGTGTCAAAAGAAGAGTATGGCCAAGTATTCTCATTATGATTAGCTTATTTTATAAGTATTGTTACATTCGAACTTGAATTACTTATCTTTCAACCCCTTTTACCCATGGATTACTCTTTATTCACCTTCGTCTCGCAAGTCAGGACTATCGTTCGGGGTGGAGCTAGATTCCGCAAGTTGGCTCATTGGCCATTGCATCCACCTAGAAAAGCCCATCCCAGTTACAGCATTTATGTTGAGAATCAAGTGTTCCATCCATCCATCTAAATACCAACATTTCTCCATAGTCTGAAAAAGCACCGCGTAATAAGCCAGAATGAGCAGAGCCAGCCGCTCCTTGCGTTTGAGGCAGGCGATGAACGGAGGTTTCATACGATATAACCAACCAAAGATGTGTTTTTTCTCTGGGGGGCCGGTGTAAGTACCGCTCTCGTCACCATGGACAGCTTCATAAATACTTATAAGCTCATCCAGGGCATGGATATAGCAGGGAGTGTCGGGTGTTTCGCTAGAGGTAACGAGACATCGCAATTCACCAAGTGGCTTTTGCCACTCTCTACTAGGACAGTCTTCGCGTGAACAACTCGGCTTTGAATTCTGCGTTGCATCTTCATTCGGGTTGTTATGAAAGAGCGGTTTCATAAGACCGGAGTACAATACGGCAGGATCTAACGTCTCACGAAGAATGCGCACTCCGTGTATCAAAGTCTGGCATGGACTTGGTGCTTCGACGTCCGTATTACAGACTAATAGGTCGCCAGATCCGTTAGGCCCTGCTGCAAACGTACAATAACATACTAGAATGCTAGCCACCAGTAAAGCACCACCATTACTTGCATCCGGGCTGTTTAAAGCAGCAGTAAACTCAGCAAGCCCGGACGCGTAATGTTGCCTAGCAAGTTCAGTGTATGAGATTGCTTGGCGTTCGCCGGAATGGAGGTATGTTAGGTGAAAAGCTGATATGGAGAATATCAGACGTAATAGGAAATGATGATCCAAGCCCATCCGGGGAACGTTGTAGGCCCAAAATTTGGCTATGGGGTCATCCAGGCTCGTGTGGGGAGAAAGGCTCAGAGCGGTTGAGGATGTATAGTGAAGTAGTAACTCGATATCTGACGTAGCCCAAAGATTAGCACCTGGACGGCTCTCTGGTGACTCTGTCGTGTCCTTGGTAGATGGAGGCGACGGGGGCGTGCGGCTTGAAGCCGCAGTGCTGGTACGCTGGCCATCTGTGGTTGCCCAGTTGTTGCGAGGCCGGCCGCGTCCACGTAATGATCGTCCAACTCCCCTAGTGCGATTACTAGGTCCAACGAACAATACGGTATTCGTTGGGGAGGCGTTGGGTGTACAGTCGAAGCCGAAACGGAGACAATTTCCGCATACAGGCTTATCTTCGTTACACTAGGAGATGTCAGACTCATATCTAATCCCGGACATGAAGATATTCCATACTTTGACCTTTCGAAGCTTACACATAAAACAGCCAGTTCCTACGAAAATTAGATGATGCGCGCATTTAAGGATCCTCCTTCGCATCCAGTTCATGACTTACTAGATTTGCGATGTGGTCGCCTGCTCCTTGTAGTCTTGGCCACGTCTGTCCCAATACTTGCCATGACGTTGGAGGGCTCTTGTCAGCTTATACGAATTCTTGAAAGGTTTCCGACACGTAATCAGATTGGGGGTGCTTGCTGAGGTTACCACGTGACTTGATCTCGCTTCATACGATTCCACCTCCTTTTCCAAAAAAAAAAGGAGAAAATACGATAATTAATGGTAAAAAAAAAGCTTGAAAAGATTATTGTTATATAAGGAATGCTAACCGCGTAGTGTGTGGCTGATTTAGGAGCTAATCCGAAAAAGGTATGAAACATATACATTTCCTCGCATATAAATCATCATATAAGGGGGTGTATCAAAGCTCGGACTCTCTTCCGAAACAATTTAACATTCATTATATTCTACCTACCTAATGAATAATTGGTATAATTTATAGCATGCCTCTTCCCAATTTTAATCGAATAATATTTACCATTTCGAGAACTCCGTAAACTCCGGAATCTGTAGTTTGAATTTCTTCGGAGCTCCGTCCAAAGATTTAATAGCTACCCTCTTCAAACCCCGTAGCATGAAATCTAATATCACTTTTAATGCGACCGAATAACCTATCGTCACTCAAGTAGATCTACACAAGAATTCCCTCATCGGCTGAAAAGCCAGACATATTATCAAATTGCTTCATAGAATGTCAGTTTTGGTGAGGAATGACGCAAGAAATCAAGTGGTCTGTGTGTTTGAGGTGTCCTCAAATTTTGGGGTATCACGTGATATCATCTGAGACATGAAATAGGTACCTAGGTACTTTGTAAATACACCCGGTACCTTTGAAGATTTTGCAGCTGATTCTGGATAGAAGGCCTTAGACTTTTAGATTATAATATTTAATAAATTATTCAAATCATCAATAATTGCTTTATTCTGACATGATCTCATACAGTACTGGGTTCTATGCGTGTAACCACCCTTTGTTTATTTAATTTACCTAATCATTTATCCAATTGCCTCTCACCTCGTATCTAATAATATAATATGTAGGTACTTATGTTTTTACGCCACTATTTCCGATTAGTTCGCCAGAGGGTAGTACTGCAGTTACACTTGTCACAATGTCAACCCCGACTTTGCGGCATCGCTCTTACTTCTATAAGGCTTTATGAATTCTGTGTAACCCCCTCAGTCTTGTTATATACTTTGTCATAGAAACTTAACGACAGCAATGGGTGCTCCGGCGGCTAGCAAGACGTCTTCTGATAAGAACGATTTGGATGAACCCAAGTCGAGCAAAAATGATTCGGATGAGCACACATCGAGTAAGAGTGACTCGGATGAGCACAAGTCGAGTAAGAACGATTACTATCAGTGTAGTGATTATGCTAATAAATGCGAAAAGATCCTCCAGAAAGCAATTTAATCGTTCCGTGGGAGCGTAACGCGAATTTCATCGGATACGAACCCCTCCTCAAGCAGATTCTTGACCGAATTCATTCGAACACTAAAGAAAGCCGCGATGACTTGAACGAGGCTCAAGACTTCAAGTTCCGTCGATACTTTATCCGAGGCTCTAAAGGTATCGGTAAGACTCAGATTGCTCTTGAGACTGCCTACCGTATCCATGATCAGTACCCTGACTACTCTGTCTTATGGATTTCGGACAGAGATAGACGTGATCGGGAGAATAGCTTGCGTTATGTCAGGCAATGTCTTAACTTGCGGCAGATCGAAAATGATCCCGCAGGTGTTGAAAAGCTTATCCAGGAACTTGCCGGGGATGTCCCCAAACTTAAGGGTGTCCGCAACTGTCTTTTGATTATTGATGACGCCGATATATCCGATATCTTGGGTGTCTACACTCTTTTCGATGATGCGAACATCCAACTTCATAGGAATATCTCTATCCTTTTCACGACAGTTTCTTCTTCACCAAATGACCCAGTTACCATCGAGATACCTCCCATGGGAGATAACGAAGCGATAGATTTGCTACAGGCTATGATGAATCCAAATGAAATACCCATTTCGTTCAGGATAAAATCTTCGGCGGCCAAATCTTTGGTGATTGGCTTATCCAAGAATCCCCTAGCAATTAAACAAGTATCGGCGTACTTGGCTTCGAATAGAGATGTAACGATATCTCACTACATTGATACTCTTATGTCAAAACACAAGAGTGGTGTCAATTCCTCGTGGGAGAAGTACGCACAAGAGTACAGACACATAAGACTGCTTGGCTATAACAGGACAAATATTGTGCCTTGGCTCGTAATATTTGAGCAAATTGGGAAAAGTGATCCCCAAGCATTCGAATACCTTACAGTGATGTGTCTTCTAGACGAAGGGGAAATTCCTTTCTCTCTCCTCTTAAACACCTCTGAGGAAGAGATATCTAGGGCAATTGGCACACTGGAGGGGTTCTCGTTCATAAAGAGACACAATCCAGACTCTCTTGTTGTAGATCCATTTACTCGCTACGCCCTACGATTTTGGAAGCGAGAAAGCGGAGAGTTGCAGGAATCGGTGAACCGTGTGATCAAACACTTGGATGATAAATGTCCCTCCCCTAATAGTGAGAACAGAAGTATCTGGGCAAGGTATAGAATACACATCGAAGAAGCACTAATGCTCCAAGAAAAGCCGTCCGATAGACGTAACGCGCTCGTCTCTAAACTAACAGAAAACTATCTTATAGAGGGGAATGGCCATAGTTCAGAACGTTTACAAAAGGAAATGCTTGACAAGAGCAAGAAATTTCTAGGGAAGACCCATCCTGACACTCTTAGCTTCATGCACAACTACTCACTTTTCCTTTGCCGAAGAAAACAGTATGAAGAAGCTGAAGATATCTTCAGAAAGACGCTAGAGCTAAGGAAGTATGTTCTTGGAGAGAGTCACAGTGACACTCTCGATACCATGAATAGCCTCTCGCGGGTTCTACTTCTCCAAGAGGAGTATCCAGAAGCTGAAGAATTATGCAGAAGAACACTAAGCTTAAGGGAGCAAATCCTTGGGAAAGGACATCACAACACGCTTAGTACCATGCGCATCCTTTCAAGCATTCTTGACCGTCAAGGCAAGTATTCAGAGGCCAAAGAGATGCGGTGTAAAGCTTACTCCATGGGATGCAAATTCTCGTTTTGGGAATCACTGTGTAAGCTAAAGGGTCCTTGCTTTTGCTGAAATACCGAATGCTGATCGCAACAATACCTAGTCATTCCTGGGTGTCTGTCAGAACTTGTTGACATGATCTTCAATCTACTAGGCATACCAGATGCGGAAGAACCACTGTCAATAGGGATGACTCGGGTGAGGTGGAAATGTGTAAGTTATCTTTGCACATATGTGCCTAATAAAGACACAATTAACAATCAGGTAGGGATGCGGGAAAGTAATGTATTACGATACGCCAAAGCAAAAATCAGATAATGCCTACGAACAGGCGCGCCATAATGCTAATTTCACAAGTATTAGAAGTGTGGCCAAAAATTTGATCAACAGTATTATAGGGTCCCTATTTGCCCGCCCATTCAAACGGGTAGACCTAGAAAGTCAGAATCCCCCTGTATCTTCTGCTCAGTCCGGTCCTCCTTCACGAGATGATCACAATGGAGATAGTGGAGATAGATACCTGCTATTTTGTATTGACAAAGGTACACCACTACACACTTGGCACCAGGAACGCATGCCAGAAGACTCCAGCCACACGAATGTCTTCAAGTTCTTGCGAAAGAGATATAGAAAACATAGAGGATACTACTCATGGTTCACTCTTAAATGGATAAGGAGGCTTTTTGTGGCTGAGGTATGCCTTGAATGCATATCAAAGATTTTGATTCAAGCCACTAACTATTACCGAAGTTCACGGCACGTTCCAACGGCCTTGCTCAGCTACTTGTCAAAGATGGGAAATGCTCCTCAACAAGCCAGATTTGTATATGCTTCCCCCTCATTGCCCAAGCTGGATCTTGCAATAAGGAGTATGTGTGTTCGCCAGCACCAGAAGAAGACGAGGTGCACCCAGTCTTACCTTCTGAAGACCTTACGCATTTCTTCAAGATACCACATGAATTGACAGATGAATGGAATAAACTATATACTAATCAGCTTCCAAAGAGAACGGACAGGATTGATCCGGAGAAGTTGGCATCAGTCGCGGTTTGGGGGATATATTTCGAGGAAGGTTGGCATTGGAGGACCATATATCTCCTTGTATCCTTATCACTCTTGGGGCCTCTGGTCTTTGGCATCGTATGGACCAAAGTGAAGGGAGATATGGGAGATGCATTTACTACGGCTGGCTACCTAGCTACATTTGGTGCTTCCTCCATTGCTTTCTTAGCATTTCGAAGTATGGAAATTTAAATTCCCATCTTTTACAGAAGATCTTCCTACTTAAACATGCAGTCTTCTAGAAACACAACCGGGTGGTCTAGTTAGTTCAGTGGAATACAATGATGCTACGGTGCGCCAAAGGCCCTATAGCTTTAGCGCTAAGCCTCCTTACTGCGGAACCACAATTACAAGGGGCTAAGGCACATCCTACGGTGGATAGCCACGTCTAGGGTAACCCTAAGTGCCCAAATAGTTCATGCTGCACCCAGTGTGTGCAACTTTACTACCAAAGGCTTCTTCAAGCCTTCTTAGTCCTCAATCACTTTATGTTGTATCTTTTGGTTCTGAGTTTTTGAAGCTTTTCGGAATACAGACAATGTTTCGATAACAACTTGGCGAATAATTGGCTTTATCACAATGCCTGCATACTATTCTGTGTCTTAGAATTACTATGCAGAATCACCGCTAACGCGGCAAAGTTAAATTATCTAAGAGCCAACAATCTTCCTACACAACTTCCCCGTGTCCATGTTATACTCCCAATCTTCAGTACCCACTCCGCTCAGCACGTATAACGACTCACTAGGATCATACTTGCGCTTAACCTGTAGTAACTTATCATAACTCGTGCCATAGAAATCATGCTGCCACTGGCCATCAAACGGGTTTGCCTCGTTCATATAAGCGCCGGTTTCGGGAGCCCATTCACGCCAGACAGCCTCCTGGTTGACCTCCGTCCAATCCGCCGCATTAAGCAATGCCTGATAAGGCGTCACTGCTCCGCTCGAATCTGTGTATCCTCCGGAAGCGAGCACGTGTAGATATGCTTTCCTCCAAACCGGATTGACTGCGCCTCGTCTATCTGAAGGGACTTGACGCGGGCCAGGCCCACCTTGCATACCAATGACGAGAATCGCACCCGTGCCCGGGGACTGGTAGGCCATGACGCGCTGAAGATATGACCTCACTTCCTGCAAGGGACGATCGGAGAGCTCGGCACGTCCGAGTAGACGGCTAGACGAGACACCCCCGGTACCAGCTGCGCTCCCTGCCGCGTTCATACTGTCGAAGAAGGCCGAGAAATTTGGCGTTATGGAAGGCTCGGCAACAACAACATTCAACGCCGTGCTAGCCGCGGTGGACACATTGAGTAATTGTTCCTGCAATGATTTGAGTTTAGAAGCGAGATCATCAACAGTGCTGTTGTAGGCCCAGAAACTGAGAGATAGAGCGGCTCCGGTTGGAGTGGACGGAAGACCGAGTACGCTTTTACCTGACGTGCCAACGGCCGCTAGACCACTACCGACAACCCCAGCATCCATCAGGTCTGGCAGCTTAGCTAGTGTGAGAGCGACGGCATCCCAGGTCGCGTTGATAGTGGCCGGATTTGTATCGTTCAGGTTCTTCTGGTTTATGGTGAGACTGCTCGTAATAATGTTGGTCGGTTCGGGAAACGTGAGCATCACATACTCAGTCACAACACCATATTGACCGCCACCACCGCCTCGTATAGCCCAGTACAAGTCCTGGTTCTCGATTGCGTTTGCGGTCAGGACCTCTCCCCGCGTGGTGACGATAGTGACTTGGAGTATTTGATCGGCGGACAAGCCGTACGTGCTGGATAGGGGTCCATGGCCACCGCCTTGTATGTAGCCTCCGAGACCGACGGTTGCGTCAACACCACTCACTACAACTCGTCCATAGGACAGAGCATAAGGGAGAGCGCTGCCCCAGTTATTGCCACTACCGGCAATTAGAACGTTAGCGGTACTGTTCGAGCCTGGAATACGCCATTCAGGATCGTAGGCGAGATTTAAGAGGTGGCGAGTCCAGATGGAGAGCGAGAATGCCCCCGTTGACCTAATGACTGATATCAGTACAAGAATGCTAGCTTTGAATGGCATTTACGAACCTCCCACTGAGCTCGTGACCGGTACCCTTGACGACAACACGGATATTCCTCTCTGCAGCCCACTTCAGTGCTGTAGCGATCTGGCCCTCCGTCGTAGCGTTGACTACGAATTGTGGCAGGCCACCGATTTCACAACCCTTTGCTTGTAGATATCCATCTGCGGTCGGTGGAAGGCATGAATTATTTGTGAAAAGGGGGTAGTCGACAGATTCTGGTAGGGAGGAGTGAAAAGCAGAATAGCCCCAATTGTCTTCCACATAAGCGCAAGAAAGAGAGGATCCAAACGGGTTTCCGTCGTAGCAAGAGGACGCGGCAGGTCTAGTCTTGATCAGGGCTCCAGCGATAGAGGTATTGAGATTGGTCCAGTCAGAATCAGAAGGCCACGCCGCATCATCAGGGGTAACTTTGCACGTGTTGGAGATGTATCGAGTTCGGGGCCTATCGAATCCAAAGACATGTGGCAGACCCAACATGACAAGTCCTAATGGGAGTTTCATTTTAAGTGTTGGAGCGGGTATCGAGTCAAACCTTGGAAATGCTACCGCTGCCCTGAATCGAATGCAACGACTGGACTCTTCGATGCATGCAGTCCATACATATTATATAGTTCCTCAGAAGACATGATCAACCCATGTATTTGGAATGAACTCGACAGTGCGATAATAGAAACCTAGCAAATCACCGCTACAAGATCATCTACGTGTCGCAATTTCACGATGGATAGACCTGAATGTTGAGTGCACAGATCCATCGCGGCAAGGTAGACCAGTGGCGCTGTTACTATGTGATGCTAAATAATTCAATACGCGTATTTACCAGGGGCACCAAAGTTTTTTTTCGTATCCGTCGTATTTACCCTTAGATTTCGAACCGCTGGGATAACCAAGGTTACCATTCCATTGATAGTGGCTATGCTGCTGCCTGAGCCATATCCATGACAATTATCCACTAAATAGTGGCTCACAGTCTTCTCGGCCCGGTTCGGTCTTCAGACTTAGCCGTTGTCTCCATTTTACCGCCGTTGATTATGGGATTCAATACTCTTAACAATGCCGTGGTGCCCGGCGTCGACGCCGAGGATTCGGGTCCATTAGCCAGTCGACTAACAAACACTCCTCTTGTCCTAGGTCGATAAAATCATGCTCCATTTTAATCATAAGTGTGCGACTATTTCAAGTTAGGTAAAGAATCCAACTTCATGGGCAAGTTTTCGTTTTACATATTAGAACTATCGTCTAGAATCGCCGCAAACAGGGCAAATGAAACAATTGCTTAACAGCCAGTAGTATTTTCACTTCAGTTTTCAATGTGAATGCGCCATTAACAATTTTTTTTTGAACAAAAGTGAATGAGAGAGAGAGCACATGTTGTCATCTAATTACCGAGAGCTGCGACGTGTTGGTCTTGGATTGAGAGCTATGAACCTAGGATCCATGCATCAAGCCCCCTAAGCCCCCTATAATGACAGTGGGCTTGGAGGATTACAGGCGCCGAAGCCATAGGGGTTTTAGCGCATCATTGCAGTGGGATATCATGAACCAACTAAACCAACGGAAGATATTCAACTCAAAATGCACTTGGTATAACAAAAATTGACTTCAATTGAATCGCACTTAATAAGGAATTGAGTCATAGAGGCTACATTTCTATGTAATTAGAATGCAACACTATATGATCACAATTCATAGCCGTTACCGAGCCGATGCTACCTATAGGTAGGTAGGTAACTATACAGTAAAACGCCTCCGTCCTAACACCCACACCATCATAAATACAGCCGTAGCGACGAATTCATAGGTAGTTTATACCCAGTGTCATCTAGACAATACTCGAAATCGTGCTAGGATCCGGTCCGATCCTACTAGATGACACCAGGGTAGTAGGGACAACCAAATCAATGGCGGAAGAGGAATTGCAATTGTTACCAACACCTCCTCCCGACCCAGCTTCGCCTTCCATGCAGGTGGTGATTTGAAAGCGATACGACTGCGCGGTCTTCTTCTTGGTAAGGTCGATACAGGCAGGAAGCCCAGTCCCCGGTATGACGGTACAATCGTTCTGACAACCACAACCTTCGTCGGGAGAGTTCACTAGGTAGGAGCCAATGATATTGTGGCCATGCACCTTGACCGACTTTCGCCCGATTTCTTTTCCTATACAAGTCGGATTGTTGACGCTGAGGGAGGTACCACAGTTGACGGAACAGGCTGCGTCATCGCAGAATTGGGCCCAGACGCTTCCCGAGGCGAGAGGGGAGAAGATGGTTCCGATGAAGATCAAGGCAGCTCTTTTTCTGGAATATGAACTCATGATGTTTGGACTTGTGGCAGAGACCTCAAAGGGAAGTTTTTCTGATTTTATAGTCAGCAGGAAAGAACACTAGGTACATAGCTGTGATTAAGGGGCTAGAATACCTCAGTTCGGGATTAACGATCCAGAGATTAAAGAGTAGAAGATTGCAGATAAGAATTTATTTAAGCAGGAACTCGAGACTGTGAGTTGTATTTATATCATTTTGTTCCAGGCGCATGGTTCCTGCTTCAGATGAAAAATAGTCTCATTCTGCCGCAACTTCACTTTATCGTACGCATCATATAATACAAGCACGACCCAAACATCCATAGATGCGAGTATGAGCGAGGAAATATGTAAATTATGGTACCCGATTACGTGGGCTTCGTAATAGTACGAAAATAGATCTAGGAATACGTGATCTCAAGACTAGATATATGAAAATCACACGGTGAAACCCATAATAAGAAAACATGAGGAAATGGGTGCATGAAGTTTGCTTCGAAGCCATGAAGTTGGACATAACTGCAATCGCTAATCCTTCAATTGGCACTGGGCTTTGAGTCATAGTAATACATGTTGAACAATTTTCAAGGTATCGCACCTCCGTATAGATTGTTTGTCTATTCTATCGACTACTTGACAGACTTATTCTTGTCCGAAAGACAAATTTACTAGAGCTAGATCCTAATGCCAGTGCATTATATCCAACCCAGCTAAGAAATTAACAGCTTCAATACAGGAAATTTAAGTGCTGAAAAGGGGCCCCGTGGCTCAATATAAATTGGAAGTCGTAATCGCTATCGTACAGTGGATGAAGCAGCAGTTATTATAGCGGCCAATGAAGTAAATTAGGATGAGGATGAGGGGTACAGAGTGCTAAAACACAGCCATAAATAGCAGCATGTAACCACTATAACGGTTAGAAATAGCGACCTGGCGGTTGTACGCAGAAGCAAGTTCCCCGGAAGAAAATTAAAAACAAAGTAATTGGCATCAAGACATATTCGCAGAGGCTTGCGAGCACCGCCAATATCACGCCCATAATTGGGGGACATGCGAAAGGAGTCACCATATTCTTGTCGTGGGATAGTAGTTGCAAGGGATAATCTGTTTTTGATGATATGTTGATGTGGGGGGTATTGGTGAAGGTTCGATGATTTGGTTAATTATATCCGTCAGGGGGGGAATTCACCAGTTTAAATAGGGCCTGTAGAGAATGAGACAAGTCCCCGCCCCCTAAGTCAGATAGTGAAAGAGTCAATATGATCAGCAATTAGAAATTCTTAGTGATGTCGAGGCCCTTCGATACCATAACCTTCTCTAAGAACAATTAGCATCTCCATCTCTCTAGTCGCTTCCATCGTAGTCTCGTCGCATTTCACCAAATCGCATGAGTAGACCACACTCAGGAATACATTCCTCGACTATCGCGCTCGAACAAGAAAATCTATTCGCATCATATAAGCTAGCGAGCCGTACATACTCTTACTGCTGGGATCCACGGTTCGCACCTCCCTACCGCAGCTCTCGTTCCGTCGTATACGCGGCCGACTTGTACGAACTTTCCTCGTGCTCCGACACCGTTACACCGCGCCACGTGCCGTCGTGCTTCGAGAGCGTCATCTTGCGTGTCGGCCTACGATCGTTGTGTTCGGAAAGCGCAACCCCAACCTCGACACCCATCCCCATCTCCTTCCTCTCTCCTGCACCACCCACAGTCAAGAGTTCGAGTGATGAATCGCGCTCGGTGCGCTTATAGTCGTCGGGACCCTCGGTCAGCACAGACCACTCTTGCTTGACGCTAATCTTATTGCGCGAGTCGGGTCCGAGACGGTTAGCTGAGGATGGACCGTAGGCGTTGAAGGTCGAGCCCATGTTCCGCGTAGTGCCGAAGATCTTGGGCAGCGCGCGGCTGAAGAGCGAGCGCACCGCAGGCATGCATGCGCAGATGATGCCGACGGGGACTTCAATCGTGGACCAGTATCCGGTTTCAACATAGTCCTCTGTGAAAGGAGTTAGAATTACCCCCTGGAAGATGGGTGGGTAAGAAGAGAAGTGGGGACATACGAGTGAGATTTTGGGTGTCACCAAAGTGGATAAGGGAGTATAGACGGATAATGCTGACGACTGTGATGCTGTGGAATGAGTTAGTATATAGCACCTTAAAAATGAATCTTCAAAATAACTTACAAGAAACCGACAGCAAACATAGCAATGATCTGAAGCCTCTTTCTCATAGACAAGGATAGTCCGAACAACGACGGGAGCGGGAGGACGATGACGGCCAAATCCAACGCGATATTTATTGCCGCGGCAGACCAACCCAATATGTTGATGCTAAGACACTTTGACTCGGTTTCGCCATCCCAGAATGTCCATGCTCCGGATATCGGGTTGCATTGGAAGATCAGTAGGAAGTCGTAGGTGAGCGCGTATATGAGGTTAAAGCCTATCAGGATCCAAGCGCAAATGCGGAACGACCGCTTCGGGAACACCTTGAGGTAGAAGAAGAGAATAGAGATCTTAGTCAGAGCCAGCGCCGTAATGTACAATAATTCATCGAAGAAGTAGAGCTATTTTTCGTTTTAGCAAGGATAGGTTACTTCGCGTGAAGGGGTTCACTGACTTTAAGGACCTGGGTGATAGAATCATGTGGGACAAACCACATATCCAATCCAAGTCCAGCATTCGCAACTTAATTAATAGTTAGCATAAATACCATATCCTCTGGGAAAGATGGCTTACTAGGTACTGATAGACACACGAATGCTATTTCGAGGAGCTATATGATATGTTAGATCTAGAGGGATCGAGGGTAGGAGGGCGGGTTGGTGCTGGCATACCATGACTATACACATCACCGAGTCGTCATGACCCCAATCGTGCGGTCCAAGTAGTCTTGCCATGCATCGCAAAATAAAAGCCACCAGGCCGAGCGCGCCGAATACAATTGCAATGACCTTGATGAGAGTGGTTCTATCTTCGCCCGGAATGCCGCACGTTGTGGCCTCGAACTTCTTCGTCGCTAGAAGTATGCGAATCAGTTATGGACGTAACTTAGCATAATCCATTATATCAACTTACATAGTTGGTCGCGGATCGAGCAGGTCGAAGTGACGCACTCGGTAACGTTGGCTAGAAGAACCGAATTGGTACAAATACATGTCGTATTCGACAGCGTGCAACCCGAGTTGACAATCTCAGAGGCGAGACATTTAAGCTACACAGAAATCAATCAGCCTATCGCTAACATCTCATTAGAGATATAATCCCTCTCAAACTTACGCCACAAGCGGGAACTCCGGTGAGGTCGAGTGCGGCCAGCGCTGGCTGCAGTGCACCCAGGCATAGCAGCGACAACAACGAAAGAAACCGCATCCTGCCTAATCGCCAACGCAATACCTACTATCCAAGAGATACTTGACGGGGAGAGAAACGAACGGCACCGCAGTATCACCAAGAATATAGAATGCGGGAGAAGTTTAAAGGAGTGAAACCCCAGACATTGTATCTTGGGGAAGAGAAATCTACAATACGAAGGATTCCGGAGCCACGTTCTGGCGGAACGTGGGTATAGGCGGAAAGCCACTCGGGCGAGACTAGGAAATCGAACCGATCCCTGCCGCCGTTCTTCCTCTGATGTCTCACGTTTGACAAGTAAAAAACAATTCGCCAGCGCGACTTTTGGTGACCCAGCCTTGTGGGACGTTACCCCCGACCCTCGTGGGTGTATGGGTGCCTTTGAGCTTGATGTGACGGCTAAGATACAGCTAAGCTCAAAATCGGCAATATGCCGGTGATGATATCTACCCCTGGATTTCTGCATCTTGGCGAGCTAGGCCGTTACGATCAAGCCCGTAAGCAATTTTAACTGCGAGGCCTGCCGGATCAGGAGATCCCACCCCCGAATTCAGAGCTTCGAGGCTTGCGAATATGACAAAGGGGACTAGCTGACGTGTGTGTAATTCGGACGTTCGGTGCTATTGCGTTACTGATTTGATTAAGGTCGGAGTGGTGCCCGACGGACGCCTGCACGTGTTTTGGAGTGACATCGCGGCGCTTGAATCTGCTCGCACAGGCTTCTGGAAGCATTGATTTTTAGCCCCTCACAAATAGTCGATCGACTTGATCGTACTAGAAAGATTCGACTGGGAATCTGGTTGGGACGAAGATTAGACATAATCTTGCTTATGTCCTGTGATAAATCCCAATGTGACCTAACCTGCACGGTTGACCGAATTTCTCCTTGAAACACACATATGTAGGTCTGTATGTATGTACCTGCATAGTAAGTTTTTTCTTGCAGCGTAGCATTCATTCATTAACTTACGATCCCATTGACATGACACACCAAATCAACGTCGTAATCGGGCTCCTATTAGTGATAGCATAATTTTTATGCGGCTCAAAGCTGTTCCTGACCAGTATCGCGTCGGGATATCGTATGTGGAGCTCTGTAGGTGGACGAGAAGCCGGATATAGTTAATGTCCCCGTGATAGCGCCGTAAGCCCGCCTCTGCAGATTTGTCGCCTGTGTAGCACTAACTAGAAATAGATAAAGTCGCGTGCCGGCGCTGAGGCGGCGTAATGGAATCGACGCTCTAGGGATCCATTCCGGTAGTTGCATTGCATCTAGGTGTTGCTGCAAGCCCCAGGAAGCCGGAACCACACGATCAAATAATGCCAGGTAAGCGTTATAAAACTTTGACAGCAACCCACTCGAAGTTTCAAAACATCTAGATCCGGTGGACCTCACTTCATCGTCCTATCTATTCCTACGATTAGTTAGTGATCGGCTCAGCTTAGTTAATGCCCAGCAGTCCGTCGACATGACGAAATAGCTTCACGCGAGCTTTGATATACACTACCGTATACTTGGTCTAGTCAAGAACCTGCCAAGCTAATTTCTTCTAGGGCGCTAAGCGGAAGGCGGCATATAGGTCCGCGGTAGTTTATCAAATTCCTAAAACATAACCGGCGAATCTCTGTTTACAAGGTTAGCCATGATAGCATTTATTAGACGAGCGTGATATTTCTTTTAAGAACGGTAATTTTAGTACCCCTCCTGCTTCGTAGCTAGATCAAATCGCTCTGCACCAGAGCGTAGACATCAGTATTCATTCTAAGTATGATATGTTCGTCTCTTCATCAAAATCTCATATCCAGAAAGGATCTTCTTCTCTCCACTCAATTGAGATAGGACTCACTGAGCGCTGGAAGGATTGACAAATGCCGGGGTAAATTGTGTCTAGGCGTCAGTGGCGTGTGGAGGCGCTTATCCCGTCGTTATACCCGGGCTTAGAGTGTCGTATTTCCGGCGACACACAGTCGCGAATTTAATAACGTGAAAAAATATTCCTTGATCCATGACCACGAAACGAGCAACTAGGATTTCTCAAAGCTGAACATCCAGATGTTTGTTAATAGGACCGTGATGTTCATACCGCTGTATGCAGCAGGTGTTGATCGACGTAGGGTTGTTGCTAATCGTAATAGTCGGGTATGATCCCGTTGCTTTTACCATTAGTGACAGATACAACTCTAGCAGGTAGCCAGTCGGGGCTACCCAAGGCGAAACGAGAATTACAGGGGCCTGGAAACAACTATATGCATGGAATGATTGTTGATGTGAAGTCGGATAGAAATGGTCAAGGGTTAGCCAACGTTGTACCGGCTACTATAAATAATCCAGGCTCGACGATGTTGATCTCCAAATCCGAATTGGCGCAATGAAACAAATTGTTTAAAATGAAGTTAATAGTATCGATGAAATTCGACGCGGAGTTAAACTCTCATAAATAAGCAGCAGGCTTTCACACGAGTTGAGGACCGGAAACACGTCGATGGGGGATTGTGGCGACTTCCATAGTCCGAATCATGACAGATCCCCGGTCAGTCTGGCAAAACTGGTTATTTTCCCTGTAGGAAATAGGTGGCGGTTATTCTGAAAATTTTGTCGTCTCAACAGTGGATTTAAGGTGCCCAACGAGGAACGCCATCACCAACATGAGATCTCAAAATGCTCGACTGCATAGGGGAAAAGTGAACCCCCGAGCTCCCCCTAATTCTCCGGCTATGACCGCCTAGAAAAACAAGTTAAGACATGCGGAAGCTGTACTGATCAAGTAGCCGATATCTTCTAGCACCCTGTGGAAGTGCCTGTAGCTGCATGGGTACGAATAAGCAAGACAAGTTAATGCAAGAGGTCAAAGTCGCGATTTGAGTTATTCGAGGCTGCTAAAAGTAAATGGTCAATTTGACATGCCAATTATCTAGCATCATATGTTAGAAATGGACGTCTCGGCCTTCATTCTAGAACGGATCGGAAGTCAGATATCGGTACTCGTAATGTTGGATTCTTTATTAATTGGGGTTTTCAACTTTGCTCTCTCAATCAATGCAAAAATGAATTAACTTTCAGAAACTGCTAATGCAAATGATGATCATGATGGATCGTAAGCATAATCAACATATATGAAATATGAGTTTTGCAATGAATTTCGTAAGTTGTTGTTTTAAGAATGCGAACTGTAATGTTACTTCTTGTGGTACAGCACTGAGTGACCTAATATTGGTGTAACGCGCCTGCCAAGTGAGCACAGTCCGTCTCGGTCCGTTATCCGTAGATAACGCAGGAACGAACCTTTCTATACCGCCTCCTTAATTCGGTTATCCTACCCACTTAAAAAAGTTCTGCCGTCTTAAAAATTTCCAACTGTCCCTCTCTATCTTGATTGTTAATTGCGGCAGCGAGATCATCCACGATCTTAGCACCTTTCAACTCAGAGCACCAACAAAATGTTGAGACAGATGTGAGCCCTATACGATTACAAGCTAATAATCTTATTGTGCTGACAATAACCACTTAGCAAACCTCGAAATGCCCGCTCTAAACGAGCTCTAGAGAAGAAGGCACCCAAGGTCGTCGAGAACCCGAAGACAGCTCTTTTCCTGTTCGTACACCCGTTTAAATTTGTGAAACTTTTCAATTATATTCATTGAATACTAACAAAAAAATATTTAGCCGTGGAACGACCTGTTCGCAAGTAGCGCAAGATGCCTTAACAGACCTCTATTCTCTGCGACAACCGCTCGCCAAGAAGTTCACCAAGAAGAACGACATCCACCCTTTCGAGGACCCCTCATCTCTTGAGTTCTTCAGCGAGAAGAATGACACCTCGCTTCTCGTCTTCGGCATCAGCTCCAAGAAGCGCCCGCACACTCTGACCTTTGCGCGCACCTTTGCAAGCAAGATCCTCGATATGCTCGAGCTGCACCTGGACCCCGAGAGCTATCGCCGCATTTCGCAATTCAAGGGTCGCAAGTTCGCCGTTGGTCTGCGACCTATGCTTCTGTTCTCCGGAACTGCATTTGAGAGCCCGGTCTCGAACGAGTATACGATGGCGAAGAGCTTGTTCATTGACTTGTTCAAGGGCGATACGTCGAGTGACAAGATTGATGTCGAGGGGCTACAGTATCTTGTATCTATCTCGGCTGATGAGCCCGTAGGCGATTCCGTTAAGCCGGCCATCCACTTGCGCATTTACCTTATCTCGACCAAGCGCAGCGGACAGCGATTGCCAAGAGTCGAGGTTGAGGAAATGGGTCCGCGCATGGACTTCCGAGTCGGTCGCATGCAAGAGCCCGATGAGGCTATACTGAAGGAAGCTATGAAGACGGCCAAGGTGGAGGAGAAGGTCAAGAAGAACGTCACGACGGATACTATCGGTGACAAGATCGGCCGCATCCATCTTGGCAGACAAGACCTCAGCGAGCTGCAGACGAGGAAGATGAAGGGTCTCAAGCGAAGCAGGGATCTGGATGCAGAAGAAGCAGATGCGATGGTTGTCGACGAGGATACCCCGAAGCGCTCTAAGAAGTGAAAAATCAAGGCGATGCGACATGCGCATGGAATGGCGTTATAGGTGGTTTCTTGATATTGCTTATACTACAGACACATGTCTAACGGAGTTGGGAGTTCCCGTTCTTGATAAAATACAACACGTTCCGCCTACTGCTGTTCCGACTTATACTGCTGATACAGTTTGCCCACGACCTTGCGACCCTCGTTGTCCCCTTGGATCCATTCCTCTGGCGAGAAGAGTCCGAACATGCCAACCTTTTCTAGGAGTGGCAGTGTGGCGCGCATAGACTCTTCCAGAAGCGCCGTCTTCTCCTTGTCTCCGGCCTTATGCGCTTCGTTGTACGCGCGGATGTTGATGAGCAATGCGCTGTAAGTTTGGAGTTTAGCAGTTAGTTCTAGGAGATGGTGCGTAATATTAAAGACATACCCCATGGTTCCCGTCTGTACCTTCGATCCATCTGGCAAAGTGATTTGGGGCATCTCGACTCCCAGTGTGGCTGAGTTCAGAGCTGCAAGCTTGCTGCCGCTATCGGTGTTGTTCGCCATAGTGTTTAAGAGACGAATTCAACTGTTTTATGGAATTTAACAGATACTAAAATGTGAACGAAGTTGAGTGGTTTGATTTATGACTTGATTACTTGTAAATATTTGAGGATTCTCTCATTTTTTTTATATACTTCGTACTTTGCGGCGCAGCATAGCAGATGGATTCACCTACCTGTGAGTCGCTGAGATGACCGATATGTACCCCCGAAACCCCGATGCGTCGGCGGCCGATGCCCCACAAATTTTCGGTGATTTCTAGGCAGCGTCGAACGAGAACCACGTGGAAGAATGATTTCTGCCGATTTTGATATGTTTCTACTGATGTATCATCTTACTTCATGATAATGGACTATTTCCAACACGATGTCTTTCTATATTTGGGTTTCGAAATCTTCGTTAGGTATCCACCCAGTAGGCAAATGTTTCGATGTAGATCTCTAATGAAGTGATGATGACATATTTAACGCCATAGAGGTGGCAGCAAGCTAATCTAGCTACCTACAGGTATGCCTGCCTTTCTGGCGTTTGGAGTACCCCGAAGGGCGGAGCCAAAGTTTCGAATAACAAATGAAATACTCGGAGTTTATGCCTATGGATACGAATATCTGGCAGGTTCTCTGGTTGATTCAACTGTCCAGCTTTGTGGTAAGTTTTGAGCTCACGAAGCCATCTCAATCATTGAATTTCAGACACTGACCTAAAATAGATTCCAGCGCCTACGAGACTATTTATTCTGATTTTTGGTGAGAATATACGCACATACCCACCTATATATATATAAAAACCTCTCATAGGTTCATGTCAAAACCTATCAACAAGCCCCTGAGTTGTGAGTTCATTGAATACAATTTCCTTTTTCATAGTCTATATCGAAGAAATAAGGTTTACAATGGCCGGATTACCAAACACCGAAAACAACTTTGAAAGTGAATGGTCCGAGTGTTACAGGAGATGGAAAACACGGCGAGCAGATGATTTTGCAAAGTCAACTAAAGCACTTCAACAAAAATGGGAATCTGTAGATAGCGATATCGTAAAACGCTTTATCACTTTTCAAGGGGCATCCACTTTCATGTCTTACCTCTGGCCATCGATCAAAGACCATGGTAACCTGCCTAGGAATACCATTATGGGAAGCTATATTAGCGATTTTATAGAAGTAGTGGATACTCGGGTGTTCTCTTCTACGAACCCTTTTTCTGGCAAAGTTATGGCCGTCATGGTAGCCGTCAGTTTAAAGCAAGGCGGGAAAATGAACCCGGAAATTGTGGCTGAGTTGAAGTCAAGTTTCCAGAGATTTCTGGACTCGTGGATGAACGGGGAGAGGTGCCATGCGATCTTGTTCACGATGCCGCAGATAATTCAGTTCAAGTACGGCGGGTTGCACTCGGCGGAGGAGATAGCTGTAAATTTTGGAGCAGAAATTTCCGTCCACGCTACCGAGACTTTAGGTGATAAAAAGGAGGTCCGTACTTTTCGACCATATCGACCCTTTCGACGTTGATAGGTATCATGGTAAAGTAAGACTCGGTAGCTGAATAAGGACGTCTTGTTACAATACTAAGCCATTGTAAAGCATTTTGCTAGTAACGAGACACCAATCTCCAAAATGTGGAACTATAATTAAACCCCCTGCAGCGTCACGTCATACGGTCCGTGCATGGTCGGAAATCGAAATCCCATCATCCCTGAATAGGGAATTTTGTTCTAATCGATAACACTTCCGCTTCGTGATTTTCGCGATGACCTGCAGGATGAAGGGTTATTTTTTCTAATAAAAGTATATGACCAACCTTAGTTTTTACGTCTCGTACAATTGTGTTTGACGTATTCCATCAATTGATCCTTTGGATGATCCGCGACCTGCGAGGTGCGGGCTGCTGTTGTTTGCGATATCTCGGTGGTCCAACTTTCATAATTTGAACCATTCGCGATCAGCCTTCGGCAAGGCATATTCATCATCATCTAATTCTCCCAAGCTTTCGTAGTCCGGGCTTAGCCAGGCAAGGGTTTCTTATTACAACATCCCAACTATTGAGGCTTTCCTGGAGATAGTGGCGAGTTTAATCGACAATTGCGCGGTGCTAATCCAAGTTAGGAAGATGGGAAAGCTCAGCTCTCCAGTGTCCTTCCCTCTAGTCTGAGCTGGCACAAAATAGGGGTCAATTGGCTAAGGCGTGGCGTACCTTAGTCACAACATGTACATCGATTCCGGCGGCAAATGTGAATCAGCATGCTACCAACTAGATGCGTTATTGGACGATGAGTTTGCACGCGTTAGTGGGCAAACAATAACGATCAATACTCTTGTCAGGCTTGCTTTTATATTTGCGTGTTTGCGCATATTCGCAAGGATTTGAATATATGGTATAAGACATTAAATGGAAACAACGGATTAGTCGAAGGCGAGAGCGGCGAAGGGGAGGGAAGGTTAAGTATCGGTCTGTTCGGACTATTTGACTATTTAAACTCGGTCGTGGCATGTCGAGTTCACGGTGCATTTGATGGACAAATTGCATCCAATTGGAACGTTGACAGGCATGTCGTATGGTTCGTGATCGTGGAATGCCGTTTTTGTCAGTTCGAGTAACACTACATATAGTACAGGATCGGATATCGTGCTAGAGAGGATGGTCAAACCAATCTGGAGTCTCAAACTCATGCGGGTCTCGGATTGAACGCTTTTAAGACTTTCCCGACTTCCCGCAAGACCGCAAGGCCGTTTCTCAAAGTCATTCTTGTCCAACCGTTGGAACATTTGAAGCTTCTATCTTTTCTTGTTCAAATTTCATATGTTTCTTGTATTAATAAACTTCTCACCCCGCAAGTCTGCAGATAGTTTGCATAGAGTTTTCGGGCCACGAATATTGATTCATAGTTGCAGGATTACGGGATGCCCTGCTTCAAAAAGTTCGCTTTGTCCCGCGCCCATTGGGGCATCCTGGTCTGCAAACTGGGAAGGCTTGCCGATCTCTATGAAAGGTGTACGTGTCAGCATGTATCAATTGAGTCTACACGTATTTTGTGGATGTGTTTTTGGGATATGAGCGGTCACATCATTATTACCAATTTGCATACCTAGGTGTGTATTAATTTGACGATCATTTATACTGTCTCAATATCAGATCGATAGGGAGGGAAAGGATTTTAAGGGTATAAGTCAGAATAAACGTCATTTAATGGATTGATGTTTAAATCTGCACATGTGTTTTAGTGTGTTAGTAAATCTGAAATATAGGAGACGAACCCCCAAAAAGCGGAGGTTCAAAGGCTAACCTCGGAAAGTCACATCAAGTATCATTTACTTTAAAATCAGCTGAATAATGATGTATGTGGTGATATACAGTACAGGGTGGGTACATACATCCCATCAACAGACTAATAGGGCTATCGATGAATGGTCTGCACCTGCAGTGCGCCTCGGCTGAGCCGTCGCCTTATTACCACTATGACCCCTAACACCCGTCGCTGCCACCCGAACTTTTTTTTAAAGTGCTTCAGGTGCTTTTAAAGTGTTGTAGGCAGTCGAGGTACCTGATGGACCCCACTAATTAGTGATGAGTTAGTGCTACGCAGCACAATTTAGATAATTTTAGTGCGCTTAGTGTACCTACGTTTTGGGACCTTGGACCAACAGGGCCTGGGCGTGCCTTCAGCTTTTGAAACACCAATTTGTTAGCTTGACCCGTCCGTCGCTTCTTGGTCTTGAACAAACTGATCACTCACCCACATTCGTTTGGTGACTTTTTAATTTTTTTTAAACCTTCTCTCTTTTTTTCAAGCATCCTGTCTCCCTACATGGTGGTGCATCGGAAGGTCGAATAAGGGTAATCTTTTCTCACGTTATTGTTTACTGTTCTTCTACATTACTTGATTATATCTTTGGCGGGGATTATTTGTTTTTCTTCGCTGCATTCGATAACCTAATAACTTGAGGTGACATCGTTGGATTGAACCTTGAGTGACGCCCCCCTCAGCCGTCCAGACTTCGTCCTCCTCCCCTAAGCTCTCATAAGTCGCCCTGAAGTTGCGAGCTTTTTTTCCCCTTTTGATCGCCAGGGCGACCGACAGACGACGGAGCAGATCTGCGTCACCGATCTGTCCACTGCTATCCCATCTGGCCTCAGCTGTGCTGATCCACCAGGCTGCAAAGACACTTGCCATGAAATGAGTGGCCCAACCCTGACAGTTACGGCCCTGCCAACCGTCGAGCCCACAAGGCCATTTCGCTCTTCCAGTCACTCTACTTCGCATTCCACCTCGGATTTGCTATCGAGTCCCGAAACTTTCCAATCACAACCGACCGTGGCTTCAAAATTACATAACCGACCATCGAGCGCCAAAAGCCTCTCGGGTTTATCTTCTTTCGATGTACCTTCATTCGATTTCGGTAGTGACCTCGATACTAGCTTTTCCTTCTCGAAGGACCTCGTAAATAACGGCACCAATGAGAGACCTACGCCTGATCACACCACAAACAGTATGGCTGGCCCCGATTCCGGGTCAGCTAAGGTGCCAAAACGAAGATCGACAATCAGCCGACCGCAATCATGGATGCCTGCATCTAGACCGTCTCTACATCTCGTAGAAGACACAGGAGACGCGATGGAGGTGGAACGTGCTAGTGAAGAAGATACTGATGACCCTCGATTCCTCACACCAAAGCCCCACGATAAATATAGAAATGTTTCAGATTCGATTTCTTCTTTAGCGAAGCGTTCATGGATAACGGGATCACGATCGCCCTCGCCTGGAGACAAGAAGGACGATACGGAAACCACCACCGATGGACGACCGGGTCGTCGTGAACGATCTGCTAGTAATAGTTCGATCATGAAGCTTAGGAGGTCCTCGAGGAAACGTCCAGTATCACCCGCCGATAGCGAAAGCAATAAGTCGACCGATTCTCTAAGTAAATTCGGGAGTTATCTTAATAGGATCAAGCAACGACAGCCTGGCATGTTGACGAAGGGTAAGGCCCAATATGACCGCGACAGTCCCGCATCCTCGACCGCTAGCATTGCTCCCCCGTCCACCGAAACCCGCAAATCACATACATCCGAGACCAGCAATAGTACCTTTCCAGAGGACAACGTCCTGGTTGGAAAATTGCCACAAGCCCGCGACCCTCTTTGGTCGACGTTCAAGTCCCTTGATTCAGAATCTCATAAATTCCAGACAAAGTCGACGGCTTTAAAGATGGGAATGGTTCGAAATGTTCTAGCGCCGTTCTTGAGGAATCATGCGAATCATCCATCCAACAGGAATCTACACCACGAAGACCTTGAGCGGAGGGCCCTCATCCTGAATAAGTGGTGGACTGGACTTCTTGAGCTTTTTGAGGGAAAGATTCAACAGCCTGTTGCGGGGGTTGACAGACCTATTCTTCTCGAGAGTTTAACTTCCCTCATGATGAGGCTAGAATGGCGGCAGTGCGCCACCAACTTCTGTCCATTCGCGGATCGAAGTTCCACGGAACAGCAACAAGAACAAATCGGGATTCGACGCAATAAATCTTCGGCTTCCTTAAGTTCAACTGATTCTGCCTATTTGGCCGAATCTGCAAGACACAATGTGAAAACCATGTTTGTCACAAATCTCGTAGCACAAATGGCCATTGTGGTGGAGAAGCTTTCTCTTCGGCATGCTCCTCTAAGCCTTGTCAATTTTGCAGGCAAGGCTTGTGCCTACGCCTTTTTCTTTGCGCCTGGTATTGCCGACGTGCTAGTGAGGCTCTGGTCTTTGTCCTCGGATCGAATACGCCGAGTGAAGGAGGAGTTTGGTCTACCGCAGAATAACGGACGCGGAACTGATGTCATTGTGGCGCATTTTCCTCATTGCGTGGACAAGCTTGGTTGGACTTCCGTCAGAGACATGACTAATATGCTTAGACAAGCTGCCACGCTACCGCTGACTGCAGCCAAAATCCCCTGGCGAGGGCCGTGGGTTTCGAGATGGGCAGGGCGTGATACCGATCTATTCTTCATCTTCTGCAAGTATTATTATATATTGTTGGAAGAAAACCTACCTTCTGGCCTCCCATTAGTCGAGAAAGCCCTTGCGCCGGGGTTTGTCCTGGTAAACGCCCAGGTCCTTACTATTCTGGACTCGACCGTACATCGCCAGGCAGCTGTGGATATTATGATAGCACCTCCGCTTACAGACGCAATTCACGGTGCCGATGCGTCTGCTATGACCTTGCCAGTTCTCCCTAATAGCAATATCATGAAAGGAATGAGCGAGAACAGGTTGATTGTGCTTTTGAAGGACCTACTATCCCCCGCATCCATGTATTACATAGACGCGCGGCATACGTTTGCGGAATCATTCATGGCCATTATGAGAGCTACTGCGAAACGAACTTCGCAGTATGACCATAATGCATGCTTCACAATTTGTGATTTCCTAGAAGAATCATTGGTCGCTTACGAGACCTTTGTTGACTCACAGAATTTCGTTGATTGGCCCTTCTGGTTTGAGGTTTGCAAGAGAGTCCTAAATTCGAATAATACGATGTCTGAGATTCGGGTACTCTCCTTCATCTTCTCAATCTGGGAGGCTATTTCGAATGATCAGGCCCGTAAAGAGGCCGTTTGTTTGGAGTGGTTGCTAACAGAGGAGGTATTCAATAAGTTGTTCAACAACTGGTGTCCGATGGTCCGGGCCTATTATATGCGGCTGCTATGCTGGAGGATATGTAGAGACGCTGGTAGTGCAAACGAATCGGATGCGTAAGAATTCCGGAAATCTCAAAAGAGCTTGAATGTTGTTATCTTACTGACTCTTTCATAGGAGGATATTCCTCGTCGTTTATTCGCGTCTCAAGACCGTGTGGTCTCACTATCTCTGGTTGAAGCATGTTTCTGAGCAACAAGGAAAATTTCCGCCCTCGACCGCGCCGTCCTTCCCAACTCCCGGAAAGCGATTTATGATCATTCGCACCGAGTTGCCAGTTGTACAAACTGGTTTAATGATGGGATTTGACTCGTCTGCTCCTCTACCCCAGCAGAGTGATCCGGCAGCGACCCCAGCCACCGATTTCGAGTCGATGGATTCAGTCGACTATCCTGAGCCCGTATTTCAAAAGAAGAGAGGCAGTCTCCTAGGAAAACTATTCTCCTTTACTGGAAGTAATACTACCAATCATGATTTAGAAGCCGTGAGGCGCGAGACCGCGGCATCACGCATTCGACCAACTCTACCACCTAAGGGGCCGTCTAATGTCACCCCTCCTGGTTCTGACTCGGACAGCATAGGCTCGTCGCCCACTTACGATGCTCTTCAATACGTTTTCAAGTTCACACTCTCCTGGAACGCCGCTGGCACCATGTCTCCTCCGAACCGCATCCTTACTAGACCGCGGTTACCAAGCCCAGCACAATCTTGGGTAACCGCAAAAGGCCGAAGTGGAAGCCCACCGCCGCCATCCGCGGGCAGGCCAGCTCCCACTCGAGCCGTTTCCGGAAGCCCCAATCCGGGGTTAGTCGACTCAGCGAAGAACGCCGATCCCAGCGAGGTTCCTACATCCCCTCATCGAATATCGATGGCGTTCGACCGTCGGCAGAGCATTGGCCAATCGAGTCCTGTCGACAGACATGATGACGAAATGCCTCTTAGTCCGGTAAGCTCTACCAGCCGAACACGAGACGAAGCACCAACCCGAAGTCCAATCTCTCCAATGCAAGAGCCTATAATTATGCCGGTTGAGCCTAAGGGATTTTTCGCCAATGGAGTTAAATATGCGGGCCGGGCGTTGGCCGAGTGGAGTCTCGTTGTTGCCGAGTGTAACAGTTTCGTCGACCGCAGACGAGAGGAGGGCGTTCTCGGGCTGAGTGATGTCGAGGTACCAGCTCTCGGGGTCGAAGGCTTCAGGAAGTTGGCCTAGTTCACCAGGTGTCTAAGCGTATATGGCCCCGGGAACTTTGGGTTGCATACACGGCGTCACATCACGAATTGCTAAATGGTCTTATTTGTAGTGGATTCTGGGCAAAAAAACAATCAATACCTTGAAAGGAGTTAGGGGGTTTCTACTTCGGGCCATTAGTACATTCGAATCTTCGGTCAATAACTGGATTTGGCATTCGTGAATTAAATAGGTACCTATCCAAAAAGGGTCGGCGGCATTCGTTTTCTTTGCATTGAAATCGTTTAAGGCGTTGAGAGGAAATTGTCATCTTTACACTAGGGACTCCACAATACCATAGCAATTCCCATTGAGTTATTAGGTCTATGCACGTATTAGGTCAGGATTAAAGATCACTGGTATAAATTTCAAAGGAGTGGAGATACATACAGTAGTCTAAGGGAACTCCACGGAGTCGGATACGGCGAAGGTGACGGATATACCAAGGCGCTCGACTTTTTAACAGGTCCGACTTTCAAATACGCGTTATTGCTTCGAACATATACGTTAAGAGATGCCCCTTCGGAAGGGAGACTCCACAGTCTAGTATATCGGCATCGGCTTGTATTATAGCATTGTATTATACGATCCACCAGCAAGGATTATACAATAAGGTCGATTGATAATGGCTTCAATTTGAGTCCAGTCCAGTGCCTTTTGAACTCCATTCCTTCCAAGTTTGATCATGTTTCTCTGCTTATTTTACTCTAGATACCTCAACGATACCCGTAATCCTACTTTTTTTATATACATACGTCTTGCTTGTACTCTGACTACTTGCCCTAGGAGTCAAGATTGAGCGAATCTACTCCTAAGTCTTAATTTCTCGCCGTAACGCCAAAGAAAGACCATCCCAGCGGCACAGAGCACTGAAAGTCCGCCCAACAAGCTAACACCGCCACCAACGCCAAGTTTCTCGTACATGGGCCTCGAGAATAAGATGGAACCCGCCGCGAAGCAGCTCCGTGCAAACGTGTTCGCGGCGAAGATGGAAGCTGAGTATTTCGGGTAGCACCGCGCGATATAGAAGTTCATGCACTGAAAGGCAATTACGAAGCAGATGAAGAGCACCATGAGGCCTATGATAGGCACGATCCAGTGGATGTCAGGTCGCGAGGTCCATGCTAATAAGGAGTTGACGTTAGAATATTTAGCCCCCAACATCAAGATAGGGGTTACACTCACCGAAAATAAACAAACCAGTCGGTCCCAGCATCGTCGTCGCCACGGCTGGGAATAGCCTGCTCTCAGGATCTCCATACAGAGGTGGCGCTTCTTTATGCATCTTAGGCTCTACATTGATTCGGAACCAGATTATGTAGCCGGTTATGGCAATCACCAAGCCCGGCATGAACGCCAAGAACGGCAGCCCGGACTCCCCCAAATTGAACCCGTGCATATCGGTGAACACCAGCGGAAACGCTTCGAAGAAGGAATAATACGTCCCGTATAGCACCGACGAGTAAACCGTGGTGTATAATACCGCTGGGTCTAATGCGTTAATCTCCCACGGCTTGATCAGTGCATCGGTGACAATTTGTCGCGTTGTGAGCATGTGCGCGCGCTTGAGGTCCGCTTCGCAAGTTAGATCAGAACGTCCTGTGCATGCACGCAGCCTGCTTGCTCGCCGATGTAAAATCGTATCCGGGTTCGTCTCCGGCAGCGTCAAGAACATGAGAAGCCAGACCGGGGCTGCCAACCAGAAGAGTTCCCACCCACTCCATCGCCAACCCATCTCGCTCACAGCGAACCCGGACACGATGGGTCCGAGCGCCGGTCCAAGGGTCGCAGACGTCGACCAGATCGTGAGCACGTACGGCAATTTCCACGGTGCGAACATATCATCTAACGTGGCGCCGACGGCGGCTAAACACGGCGACCCGAAGAACCCAAGTAGGAACCGCAGCACGAGAAGCCCGCCGAAACTATCAACGACGGTAGCGCCTAGAGCCAACCACGCGAATATGAACAATGTGATGATATAGACGGAGGTGCGGCCCACAGCCGGTATCTCGGTTAGTGGTGCCCAAAGCAAGGGTCCGAGGCCGTAACCCACAACGTAGAGCGCGATGCCGAGGGTCGCCGCCTCGTAGGACGTGTTGAAGGAAGCCATTACTTCTTCCTCGCTGGGGGCGTAGAGGGAGGAGCCGATGTACACTGCGAAGGTGTATAGCCCCATCTGTGTCGTGATCCAGACTTTCTTGGCGAAAGACCAATTCTGCGGATTCGACGGGTCGGAAGGGGAGTACCAGTCTACTATCGCAACATCTTGGGTTTGCAAACCATTGTTGCTGTGGGGTGCGGGCGTAGATGCTACGGCCGTTGCGGTGGCTATGACAATGGTCGGGTTTCCGTCTAAGACACCCGCCTCGAGATCCTTTTCATCGGAGGGCGTTGCCGTTCCTGTCGAGACGACGGACTGTTCTACGCAGTGGGATTGCGCCTCCTGCTTCTTCAACTCGCTTTCTAGCTTGCTGTCTAACAGGACACTGGGATTCCCACTTAGACTAGCCGGTAACTGGAAAGACTCAAGCTCCTCGGGATAGGGGAATAGGTCCGGACGACGAAACACGAAGCGTGTGATCTGTCCGATGCTGGACTCGCGAACGTCGTCCCACATGCTTCTTCTCTCGTCCGTATTCCCTCGTGCAATCGGTCTTCCGACTAGAACGCACGAGCTAAGGTGGTAAGTTCGAAGAAGAGCGTGTAGCTAAGACATATAGCCAAGCAGACGAAGCCTTAGACCTTCCTCTTGGACTTCTTAGCTGGTAGGAACTGCTTTATCCATAGTCCGCGTATGTGCGCGTGGAGAATAAAGCCTACGGCGATATCGCAGATGTGGTTGGTTTTCCGGGGTGAGGTATGCACAGGACAGCTCACGCGCGTCTATCCCATCCACACACACCCACCTGCCTACATATATCCCTTTTGTGTTTGATATTGATTCGACGGGGCCCGTCTAGGCATGCGAGTGTCTACCTAGGTAGGTAATAGCCTGAACAGCTTATCGCGAAGTATGGTAAACATCCATGGGACGTTATGTAGGCCTTTTGACCCGCGAAAGTGCGAGTTTTAGCTATGGGAGTGTGTGAAAGGGACCTGGGATGCGTGCGACGCGACGAACGTTCTCGGAGGTGTGGTGACGGTCGCCTTTTAAGTAATGGGAACCACAACCGGCGACGTGATTGGCTGGACCATCCGTGATAGGTGTGCATGAGGGAAACTCTGATGCGGCATTCTGGACCTTCTCTCGGCAAGACGATAAGCTCGACTTCCCTTTTTTTTCCTTCTCGAAAGCACCTTCTACATGCTCGATGTGGTTTGCGAGGACATCAGAGTTTGTAGTTTAGATGCGGAGTCAGGGGTATCAATGGATGTGCGGGTTTGGAGTCGTTAGGGCGGCGGCGGGTTTGGTGCCCGAGGCCCCGGTAGCCATACGACATACCCACGAGGAGAACAAGTGTGGGTGTGGGTAGGCTAAAAACTGGGAAATTTCAATCTATCTTATAGGAGATCTTCGAGACAGACCGCTCTGCGACCGTGGAGATTTTTATTGTTCGGGCAGAAGTAGGATGCATCCGTATCAACCGTTCCCGAGGCGTCTTAGTCTCCATTCCGAAAATTCAGGGGTCGGTCATCACAAAATGCCCTCCAAGTCCCGATATTCGGTGAAGATGGAGCGCCGCCCAATCAACGAAGAATTGAGTAAGAACGTGGTTTGCTCCCTTGCATATCCATGGATATTTATAATATGCAGCAAGATGGATCCGTAATTCTGTCAATTGGGTTGGGTTGTCTAGGTGGTTATCCGCATCAGATTTCCGGTACGGTCCTCCGAAAAGGTTTTGGCTAGCAAAAGGTCTGACGACTACATCCTGCAGCTCCGATAAAGCCTAAAGAGAACATCTTATCTTGGCTTCTGACTTGACAGGATCAGTAATGCAAAAGGTCTTTTGGAGAAGACATCTAGATATCAGGTTCTTCTATTTCTTGGTCGAGACGATTTGCTAATTCTCCACTTGCGACCCTCGGAGTTGAAATCATTATCTATCGGCCAAAAGCACCATCCGGACTTCCATCTTCCTTCCTAAGGGCACTTTCAAACCTCTGCGGGACCCGCAGTCTTCCTCCTCAAGTCATTATCCACCACATCATCCAAGATCGCATCATCCCTCTTCGCGGCCGCAATCCTCGCCAACTTAAGCTTCCTGGTATCCCTCTCAGTCCGTCTCGTGACCCACCAAGTAACCAACGTCGTGATCATACAGCAGCCGACCAATCCCATAGCAACCGCGAACGGGACCTGGTAGCGCGGTGCGTACGCGCTTCGGAAGATCTGGGGCCCGATGGCGCCGCCGATCTGCCCGTAGCTATTGACGAAGCCGATCGAGAACGCGGACCCGGTGGCCCGGCTCGTCGTCTGTACGCGCCACGGCCACATCATGGGGAACCAAGCCGCCGTTACTGCGTTACCGATCATGGTTACCGCGTACACGGCCGCGTTGCTCGGGTACGCGACCATGACGCCGTAGCACACGAGGATCGTGGTTAGGAAGACGAGTGGGAAGACGGGGCGCGGCACACGCCCGTTATCGGCTATTACGCCGGTTACCCCGATTACTACGAGTCCCAGAATGGTGATTGGGAGGTTCAGGAGTTGGGCTTGCGCGATGGTTCTATGAGGTTTGTCAGGAAATGAATAGTTCTTACTATCTTCGAGCATCGAGTCATCGAAGATTAGGGGTAAGCATGATACTCACGTGAAACCAAGGTCTGCGATGACCGTTGGCTGGTAAAAGCGCACACCAGAAGTGCCGACAGTGAAAAACGCCCATATAGCAGTGAAGAGCCATAACCTCTTATCCTTTAAAGAGGAAACGATTTCACTCAGTTTGAAGTCCTGTTCTGCGGCTCTTGGTGCGTTCGAAGGCAGGCGTGCTTGTATGAAAGCCTTCTCCTTATCCGTAAGCCAGGATGCTGTCTGAGGGACTGATGACGGAAATTGTCAGCCTTAATGCTTGTAAGTACTGATTTAATGAAATGGCTTACAATCTGGTAGTAGAAACCATACGGCAATTCCTAAGAGGATTGTCGCGATTGCTTCAACAAGGAATAGCCTATATGATATTAATAATCTTAATCTTTCTTACTAGCATTGGGTATATGTAGGATCTCACCATTGCCATCCAGATAATCCTCGTGCCCCTGAAGCATGGTCGAAAGCAAACGCTAGGATACCGCTAAATATTCCACTGAGATTTCCGCATATATCTAAGCCTCTAGTTAGTCTTGTCGAAGGCTTATATCTCTTGGCACCACATACAGAAGTAGAGGAGCCTAAGAGACATCTCATCAGGCCGGTACCAATACGTCATTTGTAGAATAATTCCCGGAAACATTCCGGCCTCGGCTACAATCACCATTAGCACAATCCTAGCCTATGCTTGAGGAATCCCTACCAAGTCCGAGAAAGAATCTCGTTACATATAACCCTTCTTTATTCTTAACTGCAACATTACACGCCAACATTATTCCCCACGTAATCATCTGCGATAATGGTCAGTGTCTACTTCAACTTAGTTCAGAGAAGCGCATTGCGGAACGGCTTACAATTCTTGACTGCCAGTGTGACGGTGAAAATCTCTTGAGAAGTAGATTTGAAGGCGCCTCTCCTACGATATACGGTATCTGTTATGTCCTGTAAGCCGACATCGCACCATAAACTATTGACTTTAGAACTCACATAATAGAGGGCAGTAACCAAGGCATACTCGTCAGATGTTAGTGACAACTGTGTCATAATATTTTGATGAGTCCCTTTATTCATAATGCGAGCATTTGAGACCTTCAAACACTGGTTAGCGATTTTCACCCTCATAGAGCGGGCCGGATTCATTGGGGGCGCACTCACATTATCGGAATCGAGATTCTTGAACATGAAAATAAGCGAACATAAGGGCATGAGATGCCAATCAATACGTCGAATCAGCTTTCTCTCCTCGTCTGCCGTTAAAGCTGTTCTTGCACGCATACGCTCCGCCTCGTATCCATCAATGACCTCTCCGCCGGATACATCGTCGACTATCTCTCCTCTGCGGGCATGATGAAAACCATCGTTCACGCTGCTAGAACTAGAATCCCCTGGCGCTTCCGAGGTCTTTATTTCGGGCGTCTTAGTGGTTGCCATGCTCATTAGGAGACCAGATGGCTGCTTTTGATTGAAAAGTCAGATCATCTAGTTAAGGTATTGATACAACGCGACGGCGTTCCAGATGGACGGGTCTTTTAAGACAAGATCAAGTCAACGGGCAAGGAACAAATTCGGGAATGACCCGCTAAGAAGCATACAGTCATTGCCCACTATAATCACGAATGCTTCTGTATCAATTCGCCAAGGAGCATTGAACCTGGCTAATATTATCTACGTATGAAAAGGCCTCAATAAAAGACGTGTCGCTATAGAACTAAACCCATCGCGTCTACGTCCTCATTAGCAAAAACGATTACTACGCCTTGAAATTTTTATTTCCGGAACCCCTTCCGATAATATGGTAAGGAATGGGAGAGATGAGGGTCGAGGTTGGGAGCTCTCGACCGATCAGATCGTGCGCCCCGAAATTCGTCATCGGCCAGGATGATCACGACTTCGCTTAGCTTCGCATGAGCTCCCGCGAACTACCCACGATGGTCGAAAACCCGGAAACTTGGAACCGAGAGCCCCCTCTCTCCGCTTGTGTAAACCCATGAATCCATTTGGAATCGATGTTGGTAACTAGATCACGCAATCGTGGAGGTCGTCGGCATCGGACCCGATGCTTGATTACTCGTGGCATGCATAAATCGATCCATACCCTTGGGTCGCGATAATCGTGTGTAATTATGGGAGACTTTAGATGCGATCTCATATTATACCCACTGAAGTTAACGTACGCAACATACGTAGATCTATACATCAAATAAAGAAAGATGGCTGCTGTCGCTACTAGCATTCCCCAGGGGAAGACAAGTATTCCAACCTATAACCAAGTGCCCGAAACGAAATATGAACGTGAGAAAGCCCGACAAATGTCCGTTTAGTGAAGATTGAATGCTAATAATAACATATAGTGGACTGGGCCGACCTTGTAACATTGGATCTTTCCCAATTCGATGAGCCTGACGGGAAGCAGAGGCTTGCGACACAGCTATTTGACGCCATTCAGAAGATTGGATTCTTCTACATCATCAATTTCGGCTTGACCCAAGAACAAGTCGACCGCCAATTTGCTATTGGAAAAGAAGTATTCCAATTGTCGACCGAGGAGAAACTGAAGTATCGGGCAGACCTGGAAAATGGGGGCTACAATGGCTATAAGCCACTCGGACTTCGCGTATGTACCCTCATGCAGACTACCCAGTGCCTACCTAGGTACCTACCTACAGTTTCTCATAATGACAACAGCAAGTGAAACCCGGCGTATACGATAATACCGAGATCTACAACATCCCCAAGTTCATTCCCGCCTTCGAGAGACCTCATCCGTGGGTCATCAACGAGAATCGAGACGAGATAGAGGCTTTCGCCCGACACATCAACGACAACATTGTTGGAAAGCTCCTTGTCCTCTTCGCCATAATCCTCGAATTACCCGAAGACTATTTCCTACAGACACACCGGTACGAGGAGAAGAGCGACTGCCATCTACGATATATGAAATACCATCACCGAACCGAAGAGCAAAATAAGATTTTGGACAATGTGTGGGTATGTATACCCTAAGTGCTCAAATATGAAGTACCTATTGAGAAGGTTATTAACAAAATGCTTTTTTCATGCAGGTAAAAGGCCACACGGACTTCGGCAGCTTAACGCTGCTCTTCCGGCAGCCCGTCAGCGCGCTGCAAGTCCGAACTCCGGAGGGGCAGTGGAAGTGGGTGAAGCCGTACCCGCAATCGATCACGGTGAACCTTGCGGACTCGCTCGAATTCCTAACCAACGGGTTCCTCAAGAGCAGCATTCATCGCGTCGTGGCACCTCCTCCGGACCAGGCATACATAGACCGTCTTGGTGTTTTGTACTTCGTGAGGCCGGAGGATAGTCTTGAGTTACGGCCTGTGGTGAGCGATGTGCTGGCAAGACTTGGGTATGATAAGACGACGGATGGGAGCGCGGTCGGGATCACGGCGGGAGAGTGGGTGAAGGCGCGTGTGGCGCGGGGGGTTACTAGAGACAAGCCGAGGAGCGATGTGTCGGAACAGGAAATCATTGGTGGTAAAGCGGCCAAATATTACGATTAGCTTGCTTGGTAGATATAGTAGTAGTCAATTCATAGTAATATGCTATAATCCTGTTCAAGCCATGCAAAAACTTTGCGATCTGAGTTCTCTGGCCTATTCTTCATGCGTCGTCGTGAATGTACTGGTCATACACCTTAGGATAAAATTTCTTGCCGTTTTCGCGGTGACTGCGCACCTTCGTCCGTAACTGCGACTCTCCCCAGGTATCGTATCTTCCCTTCAAAAAGGCAGAGTCGATCGCATGTCCTTCGTCGGATTCCTTGCTGATATTAAGCGTGCTGAAATGCGACTGTAAGGACCCAATGACCTCGGCTTTGGTGAGATTTCGACGAACGCCCTGGAAGAATGGTACACTGTATCGCTCGTGGGGACCTGAGAGGACCCGATGCGTCGTCGCTTTGCATACGCCGTTGGTGACTACTTCGAATGCCTGGCCAATGTTGACCACGAAGGTACCTGGAACAACTGGGACGTCGACCCAAGCTCCCGCTTTATTAAGAACTTGTAATCCTTTCACTTCTGGAGGCGATGCTTGAAGTAGGAAAGTCCACCACCCCGAAGAGTCTTTATGTGGACCGACACCTTGTTGCGAGATAGCGGGGTCTCCAACTGGGAGCGCCGGGTAATGCACTAATTTCAGGCGGTGCTGGTCTGATAAGAAAGGTTGGAATGTCCCAGGGGAGAGTGAGAGAGCATCAGCAACCAGATCTAAGAAACGTTCGCCAAGTCTTGTGAGTTCATCTATGTAAGCTTCTACGACGGCGCGAAGCTTTGGATGTCCTTCCGGCCACTTATAAAGCATCAGCATTATACGGGAAACTCATATTGAAATTGAATAGGTATCTACCTGATTAGGACCGCGTAAGCGCTCATATAGGGGATGACCAGGTTGCCAGGTTGCCGTCAACTCCGTAGCAAACTCGAATTGTTCCCTCCTGTCTGTCTTGCCTCCAGTATTCTCGCTACCAACACCGCTATAACCAAGGAAATGTGGCGAGTTCTCTAATGCGACAGATTTCTTAACCTCGTCGTCTAATTCGAAAAGCGTTGGGAGCGCATTTACTAACTCGTCAACCACGGCTGATGAGACACTATGATTTGACACATACAGAAAGCCAACTTCTGTAAGAGCGTAGCGGAGCTTAGTCAGCAAATCGCTTTTGGTTGATTCTTGATTCGCTTGTGAGAGGTCTATCACCGGGATCTCGCTGAATGAAGCCGCCATTTTCTTGGATTCTTGTACGGTGAGATGCGAATGGTCCGAGTAAAGTGATTCCAGTATTAGAGTACAAAAGCCTAGTATAAAATATAGGATCTTAGGTCCAGTGAAGGAAACTTAGTTATGAGAGACCCCTGGCATGTCCACCAATACGGTCGGCGCGCTGAATCACGTCATTCTAAACCATCCACCCCAACTCCTCCCCCCAAGCCGGCTTGGGGCGATTTACTCCACATCGTCAGATCACGTGCTGGTGTATGGAAAAGAGTTCCTCATCAATACGCGATGCCGGATTCCGGTATGAATATGGGTATCTTATTATGATAATTGATGTCTTTCTGTAGAATTACTTGTTTAGCCGGGGGGCTCTTTCGGGATCTCTCCAAAATAGACATTGCTCGCGGCGAATATCGTCCGTCTCGACCTTTGTATCCTGAGGCTGGATGACTAGCTGGTGCCCTGGCTTTGAATCAAGTCCATGTCCTTCGGGCATATATCTCGGCCACTCGGGAGATCCTGGGTATCGGTGAGTGTTTGGATCCCCAGTGGTGACGAAGCTAGACAGGTATGAATGGAGCACATGGCCGATCTCCGGGTACTGTGTCTTTGGTTCGGGCCAGGTGTACTTCCCGTCGGCCGCGTGTGGAATGCCCTTCCAAGCTGGGAAGCTATTGTTCGTGTTGAACCGGCCTTTCCATGTTGGTATGCCCGCAGTTGACACCCTATATGCAGTCTCTTGCCCAGGACAGATATACGCATAATCACTCCATGCTGCAGATAGACGGGAATATTGTACTGCCTTCTCTTTCGGTGAATTCTTGAAAGGGGACTTAATATTTGTTATTGGATCTGGATATAGTGATTCTAGTAACTTGAGATCCTCACCGGTTAGTAGTGGGGCAGTTGTGTGCATATACTCTATGAATTCGTCATTGGTCTTTTTGTCACCTGGAACTGTCCATCTTCCCTCATGCGTGACGGTGGTGGTAAGTGTTGGCACGTGAAAGAAAGTCTCATCATAGCCAGACTGGGAACCAAATTTTTCTAGTAAAGGGCCTCCTTGTGTTGGTTGAAACGGCCATGTATTATTGTATAAGAAGTCATCATACATCTTGCTGCTGATTTTTCTGATTTCAGCAAGTTTGGCAGAACGCAGACAGGCGAGGGCGGCAGTATTATCATTAGTAGGGCAGTTCAGGAATGTCATGTACTCTTCAAACTGGCGAATGTATAACGGATAAGTAGCATTTGGGAATGTTCGTGCAGTGACGGATCCGGACTGGAGGATGGTTCTGGCGAAGTAGGGCTTTCCAGCGTCCTGGCCATAATTATGAAAATAGTGAATGCCCACAGAATGAGCTCCGGCAGAGCGACCACCAAGGGTGATGGCTTCTGGGTCTCCTCCGAAAGAAGCGATATGCTTTTGCACAAAATGCTTCAAAAAGAAGTATTGATCTCGCATTCCGAGGTTGAGAAGGCCCTCTTCGCTAAAAGTTTTTGAGGGGAGGAACCCCAGAGAGTTTAAGCGGTAATGGAAACTAACCACAACTACTGGCTCCTTAGACGATGCAACAAACGCAGCTCCATCTAAACTTTTACTGGTTCCAAAGTTGAAACTTCCACCGTGAATGTAAGCAAAAACGGGAAGTTTCTTGCTCAACGGAACACCCTGAGTTCGATATACGTTGAAATTTAGGCAATCTTCTCCTTGTGCTTCTAAATTGATATACTTGGTATCTTGAATACATGCTTTTCCGTATGAAGTAGCTAGCTTCACCCCATCGAACGGAGCCGGCCAGTCGATAGGTTTAAAACGGCCTTCGCCAATGGGCTGAGTGGCATAATCGATGCCAAGCCAAGCATCAACCGATGCTGGAAGTGCGACGCCGCTTAATGTGGTTTTAATAGTGGTTCCCGTGAATTTTCCATATCCATCAAGGGCGACGGGATTGTCTTCGACTGAAGGGAGCTCCGGTGGATCAGTATGACAAACACTTATGATGGAACACAATTGGTCGGACAGTCTTGTCGTTGCATAAAATGTTCGACCCCAGAAGAGTACGAAGCAGATGGCGACGAAGATGCCAAGCCATGTTAATCGCTTTATGTAGATCGCCATATCGAAAAATTAGGCTTCAGTAAAGAAGCGATAAGGCTGACAGGTTTTCATATGAGGCTCTTGAAATTTAAGCACTCATCACGAAGATTGACGTTCACGGTTTACCCCTGGGGCTTACGTGAGAATCGAGTTGACAGACCGTGTCATGTTCTGTGACAAAAGAATACACTTGATAGTTGTCTCGGGGAATTCAATAATCCCTCGCATACATATGTCTCCGATTGAATCAATATAAAAGGGACAATTTGGATGCCGAGAGGTTGGTTGCCGAAATGTCTCGTAGGGCTCATAAGGAGAGGCTCGGGAACTCGGAGGGGGGAAGAAGACCGAACCGAATGACATCGTAGTAAATTGGACTTGTGGCTCATGCAAGTAAAACCATCCGAAGCGGACAGGGATGGGAACGGCTTGAACAGCTTGAACAGGTGGGGATTGTGGGGATGTGTGGCTGCCTAACATTTCGGGTGGTTTAGAATGTTGCATGTATATCTACTTCCATCTATGCAAATTGTCACTGCAGCCAGGCAGCTAGGTATGATTTATACGCGTATTAGAGTATAGGTACTTATCTATGTAAACCGCGTATAGTAACGTATGAAATGCCCCGCCAAGCTAATGGAATCAGAATGATTGGATGATGAGTCACCCCCGGATCTGCCGCGAAGCTTTGACGAGTGGCTTAGCACGTAGTACAGGTAGGTAGCATAGCACCTGGGCCATATATTGAAGGCGGGAAGGTGCCACCAAGCAGCTTCTGCAAGTACTTCTCAGTGCGTACAAAGTTCAATTGACGGTAACCTGCAACGCCCCAAAGTCCCCAAGTCCAAAAAGTCCCAAGTTCCAAATTTCTGAATTCCCAATCCCGCAAACCCGTAAAATCCGTGTCTGCCCGTCGACCTTGCAGTAGTCTCTCGTCGCTCAACCCTCAACTATCGACGATCAACGCTGGTCCACAACCAGACTAGGAAGAATTCCGCTCGGCATCCGAAGATCTAATGCTTGTTCTCGTAAATTTGTTACTTGCACATGCGGATTAGAAACACCCTCGACGTCGACATCCTTATCGATGGCTTCGTTCAAACTCCCTTGTAGGACAAATAATATATTTATTCGACAGCAGTTATGATCTTGTGTGACAATGCCTCCAAGGAGATCTCATAAGAAATCCCGTGCTGGATGTCGAAGATGTAAGGCCAGGAAGATAAAGGTATGTGGTTTTGGAGTTTTGGATGTTCATACCTGAATAGGGGTCGGCGCAAGATTCACGGTTCCTGTTCCTGACGACTGCTCCTAGTGCGATGAAGTTCATCCCAGGTGCGGCAACTGTACAAAACATGGCGTCCCTTGCGACTTCGAACACCCTAGCGTCGCTGAAGCCCTTACCCCCGCCGAAACACCTCGTCCGACGACATCTACCAGCAATTGCGATAGCCCGTCCACGAGTACTCTCCCGCCAACGCCATCAGTAGCAGATCCAGATACACCTCTTCCCTTATATCGAAACCCAGAATCCCTTCCTCTTACGACGAACACTAAAAGTAGTCGCATGATGGAACTTAAGCTGCTCCACCATTACACCACCATTACATGCGAAACCCTTGCCATATCGTCGCCGGTGAGCGAGAGGATATGGAGAAATACCGTCCCAAATCTCGCATTCTCCGGCGCCAATTTCCTAGCCGATGCTTTACTCGCCGTTTCTGCCCTTCATCTAAGATATAATGCACCTCAAGACCAAGAACTGGTGCGCGCCAGTCACGCATATATGGCATCTACCCTATCCGAGTACGGCGCAAGTTTAAGCAAGGGTATCAACGAGTCAAACGCCGAAGCGCTTTTCCTCACTGCCGCTCTTATCGCATTCCAGTCCACCGCATCCCGTATCTTCTCTCGGGATGATGGCGGAGACCCTAAAGACCGATCTGACGGATACGTCCTACCTCTATCATGGTTCCATTCTTTCCAGGGTGTGAAAGCCGTCGTTGCTGCTAGCTGGCAGTGGCTGCGCCATAGCGGTATCGTCGTCCCGATAATCGAATCCCAACCCGCGCTCAATCTCGATCTTTCGGGGCAGAATGCGAATTTCTTTGGACACCTCTTAGATGGTGTTGAAGAAGAGGTTATGAGTATGGATGACGATCCGGAGAGTCGGGAGTTAACGCGTCAAGCGTACCAACACGCTGTCGCTGTTCTTGACTGGGCTCATAAGATACCACATACCGGCGCCCCCCTCGTGTTCCTCGCAAGTGTCTCGCGTCGCTTCGTGGAATTACTCGAAACCCGCCGTCCCCGCGCTCTAGCCATCCTTGCCAGCTACTTCGGCCTGCTCAAATGTCTTGACAGTGTTTGGTGGTTAAAAGGGGTATCGCGCCGCGAAGTCATGGGCATTATATCCCTGTTCGACCCAGATGATGAAGAATGGTGGCCACGTCTACAATGGCCCCTCCGAATCGCCGTATATGAAGGTGATGTGATACCACCGGACGTCTGGGGCGCGGATTGGGCAGCCGAGACAGCGCTCTTAGAGGAAGCCAGCCACAATGGTAACTTTGTCAGTCACATCGAGCTCCTGAGTCAAATGTTCACCGCCATGCAGAATATGCCGGGTGGAGCAGCTGCTCTGGACATAGCTGCCCATCAGACTTTTATGTCGCAATCTAGGACATTTAATCCCTACGCGTTACTCCATGACGTCAACCGCCCATCCCCTTGAAAACTCCCAGGGCAGGTTCAGCGCCGATTGAGCGTTAAGACGACTTCCGGCTACACTAGCTTACCCTCCCCGCTCTGTCGTGCAATATTCAATCATTTTGAATTAAATGCTACTGTCCTTCGATAATGGAAGAGTGCATTCACATCACGGTGTTGTTTTCAACTCCACTATCTAGAGCTTGCGGGGGAACCAAAGACACTGAGTATTCTACACTCGGAATCACGGTATCGGTGCCGTTCATGGCGTCCGGGATGGATTTGACGATTCCAAGAACTGAAGGTCATTAATGATCGGGGCAAGGTGGGGTTATTCATCTCACTTTGGACAGAAAGTCAAAGTGTTCAAGGTGGTGTAGGGCATATATAGAAAGGACGACGGTAGGTGCATGAACACCAGCATATATCCCCGCTCCGTTATTGTCACACAGTTGTGGAGCGAGGAAAATTATAGGAAAGGGTTACGATAACAGCTAGTTCAAAACTTGCAGGACGTACTACAAGACGTAGGACAATGATTTCCGGATTATCTACTGGAAACTATATGTGAAATCATATTAAGAATAAATCTTCTCCATTTTCCCTTAGCGCCCACAGGATAAATATATTGAATATCCTCAAACGGTTCTTACCCGCTTCTCCAACCGAAGCCACGTCTCGGAGCACTTCCGGGAAAAGTGGGACATCAAAGCCACAGATCGGGGGTGGTGTAACCGGAAGCAATGCCGCTTTGCCTCATAGGATATGCCACATAAGAGCCATCAATGATATAGAGCCTCTATATTAAATGCTTCTCTAAAGATAGCTTACATGTAAGTAATCTAATCTTTGAGCCTCAAGCGGTATGATGCAACCATGCATAAATATAAACCAACTACATATTTAAAAGGTACCTGCCAAAACAAAATGCAATTCTCGGAATGCAGGTATTCCGTATCGTATGATATCTCCGTAGGAATCAAGTAGGTAAGCAATGCATATTTCAAGGAATGCTCGATCTTAGTTAGATACGACTACCCCGCTCTCGGTAGTTTCCCATGCTGCGTGAATACTACATGAGCGAGGGGTCCGGGTAGCCGAATCTCCTCCCTCGAAGATCCTGAGGTTGGAGAAATATGATATCAATTCCCGATGCGGATGTCTGTTAGCTGATTACCTCTACGTGACCTCGATGTGATACAACCTTGCTTTTGCATGCCATGCCGCGGATAGTAAGATCAATGCCACCTATATCTCGATGTGCTATTTCCGCCAGCCGGACTTTACTTTTGGGTTCTGGGAAGTTTGATTCTTATTTGAGTTCTGGCAATATACTGTTAAGACGATCGTATTCGAAAATGCTTCAAGGATGTGTGTTGAAAAATGCTTTTGTTAAGAATGAGACCCCTAGTATAGGGGCTTGGCAAACGTTGCCTGGTCAGAATGTGTCAAGGATACTGGCACGAGCAGACGTGGACTGGGTGATGGTAGACTGCGAACACGGAAATATTGATGGTATGACTCCTTTTCTCACAGGTGAGGATGATTAAATTACTAACGACTCGGCAGATGCCGCGATGCATGAGGCTGTGCCAGCTATAGCCAGTTGTGGTGTCAGTCCTTTGGTAAGAATTCCGGATATGCAGGGTTGGATGATCAAACGTGAGCATTAAATACAACTCGCCGATATCACGTAACTAACTCTTATTCAAGGTGCACTGGACGCCGGAGCCCACGGTGTAGGTGACTCGCAAGCAATTGGGATTCGATGATACTGAATATATAGATTCTAATCCCATTACTCCGCTCTGTCGAGGAGGCCAAGAAAATTGTGGCCGCAGCCAAATTCCCACCCCAAGGCCAACGTGGACTGGGCTCTCCATTCGCCATGGAACGGTTCACCCCAATTCCGTCCATGACCGAGTATTTACAGCAAGCCAACGACTCGCTCCTAACCATGGTGCAAATAGAGACACAAGAAGCTCTTGACTCCGTTGAAGAAATTGCCGCCATCCCCGGAATCGATGTACTATTCATAGGCCCTTTCGACCTAGGGAATAATATCGGCTACCCTATCTTAGACGGAGTCATCAAGCCTGAGTTAAAACAGGCTATGGACCGGATCCTAGAGGCAACGAACAAGGCGGGTAAGAAATGCGGTTTCTTCGCTACGAGCGGGGAGCAGGCGAAGGAGTACGCGGATAAGGGATTCCACATGATTAGCGCGGCACTCGACACGACGCTTTTGCAGGCTTCGCTAGGAGTATCGCTGAGTGCTGCGAGAGGGCAACAGGCGCCGAAGGCTGGTGGTAGATATTAGAAATATCTAGAGCTAGGTGAGAAGGGGATAATGTTTCCCTGTCCCTTCCCATAAGGGGCAGTGAAAGGATTGACATAAGACGCATGCGTCTTTATGAGATATGAATCTTTTAAATGAGCACGGCTATCTGGTATGCTATCTAATCATGCTTTCTCAACCAGATCCATCTTGGCTTTGACTTGATCGATTGTAAATCGATGCATGAGTTTAACAGCCTTTGAAGCCGATTGAGGATGTTCTTCAGGGGCTGAAGACTTGCTGATGTGTATCTGTGAAGGGGTTTGTCAGTTCAGGAGGCGTCTTATGGACTCACCCTATTCACATACCACAGGAACATCAAACTCATATAGATCTCGCCAATTAGGCTTGGATTCTGATTTTATAATATCGATCTCGTTAAACTGGAAAGGCCGAGTGTCCCAGACGTCGGATAAAACCGACCGGGCTGTGGTACAAAGCCCGCAGCTTTCACGCGTGAAGAGCGTGATCCTGCAGGCTTGTAGTAATCGACCTGTGACTCGCATTCTTGAATCCTAGAATATGAAATAAAGGTATGACGGACTAATTGTCTCATAAGAAGACTGTGATTCTGTAGATTCATAGTTAAAATAGTCGTATGAGATCAGTATCAATCGTATGTTGAACTGGCCTCCTAGAAAAACAATTGTTGACCTATTATAGAGATATCTATCATAACTGCATGTTATACCTCATAAGCAACTATGCTATGTTTCTAAATATACCGATCTACCCCCACTAGGCGGGGCTCAGAATTCTGCCGCCCCACATGGAGAAGTGACTAAAATCGAAATGGACTTTTGGTTCATCGACTGCTACCCGTAATGTTTCCCACAACGAAGATGACAGTAACAAATAGTGTCTAATGAATTCGAGTCAATCGACAATCGATCTGAACATATTGCTCACATAGCAATTACAAATACAACCGGCACTGACATTGCCAGTCACAGGTCTGATAAGTTATATATTCTCCTCAACAGAACCTGATAACAAGACAGTTATACTGCAATAAACGGTTCACGCATAGCGATAATCCAACGTCGGTACGTCATAGGTACCCGGATACATAGATCTGCTGCAGACTTTCTGCAGGGAGTTTCTGTGGGGGACTTTTGAAGGGGGAAAGTACAAAAAGCTCCCGAAAATGGAAGGCGGTGAGGCAGCTCAAGGCTCTCGTAGCTTCCACCAGCTTCACTTGCAAACAGTGTGCAATTTATGAATAATAATCCAGATTATCCAAAAACAAATACAAGTTCAAATTCACCTAACTTACTAAGACATCGACCTAGTCTCGAAATATTGTCGAAACGTCGTAAGCGTGTGCGATAATGGCCCAGAAATGTGTCCACAAAGGTTGCGGCAAGGTCTACACCGATCCGGACGAGGTCTGTGTTTACCATCCGGGTCCTCCAGTCTTCCACGAGGGGCAAAAAGGTATGTGGTCCGGTTATTTCCTTAATAGCAAATGTAATAGAAAGTACCAAGACATTTTCTGACTCGTCATTTTGGTACATCGAAGGTTGGAAATGCTGCAAACCAAGAGTCTTGACCTTTGACGAGTTCCTCGAGATCCCGCCTTGTACCGAGGGAAAGCATAGCACAACAGACTTACCTCCAGAGATCGAAAAGAAGGCCCCTGAGAATCTAGACCCGACGTCACAATCTCTAGCTACGAAACTTGCCGAAGTCGTGTCAGCGCCCACCCGTGCGCCTCTAACCCCCCAGCCAGCTCCGACCGCGCCACCCCCACCACCTGAGTCCGAAGACGACGATCCGTCTCTAGAGATCCCAGATGGAAAGGTTTGCCGACGGAAAGGCTGCAACGCGACTTATAAGAAAGGCCAAGACCGACCAGAAGACGAAAAATGCGTTCATCACCCCGGCGCTCCTATCTTCCACGAGGGAAGCAAGGGATATAGCTGTTGCAAACGACGGGTACTAGAGTTCGACCAATTCATGAAGCTTGAAGGCTGCAAAACATCACCTAGACACTTATTTATCGGATCCGGGCAGCAGAAGAGCAAGTCCAATGCGGCAAACACGTCAACCATCGAAAATGGGGAGGAATTGCTGGAGACGGTACGACACGACTTCTACCAGACGCCTTCGACAGTGATCGCGTCATTCTTCCTCAAGAAGATCGATAAGGACAAAGCCACGGTCGGATTCGAGGCACAAGCCATCGCGCTCGACCTACCAACGAGCGACGCCCAGCCCAAGCGGTACAGGACTAGCGTTCCGCTGTTCGGCCAGATCGATGCGGAGAAATCCACGTACAAGATCCTCGGCACGAAGCTAGAAGTGAGCCTGTACAAAGCAGACGGCGCGAGTTGGCCGGTCCTACGGAGCGACGAGAGATTGACCGGCGAGATCTTACAGGTTGGTCGTGCGGGTCGTGTGTAGTTCGGTCGAGCCAGCCAGCCAGCCATACATGTATCCAAACTTTTCAATTATCGCGTTCGTCTCACCCGTGGGATCCATGGATTTGGTACAAATGAGTTACAACCAACAAACAAGCATAGCGTTGGAGCTGAACAGCACTGGAACTTGAGCCTTTTCAGAAAGCGTCTGCAACGCCGGCATTTCTGCTGTAAGCGCCTGTCTGATCCCTGCGCAGATCCTAACCCCTCTATGTCCAGGACTAACGACATGAACGGGTTGCTACGTTCAAATCTCGCTCTAATAGGCATTTTCTGATTACAAAACAATTTTGTTCTCGGAATTTTTCGATATAGCGTAGTTTATATCTGAATCTAAATCAACATTGAAGACGTCAATTAGCTTGAATATGACTTCAATTATGGGTATCCGTAGTGTAGGCTTATCACGCCAATGTTTGGATCCGGTGGTTTCTCCGCAATATGGGGTCCCCCATCCGAATATCATTGCCAACAATACACTCGGTGTGATGCGCACGCTTTCCACGAGAAACTTCCGGACCAAGACCGTAGGAATAGGCATCTTTGCTTTTGCATTTTTCTTATCAGTAAGACGGATTGATTCCCGATCCCCAATATCTTCAAGGTTCTATCTTGTTTGTCGTCAGCCATAGTCTTATACTTGACCGGGCAATTCAATAGCAACCCGATTTTACTAGTACATGTAACCTGCCATCGATCTAGAACCCCCAATCAAATCGCCTAAAAAGAGCTCACCGTGAGATCCAGATGACAAAATGACTCGCACTGCTTTTTTAACTCTAAGCCATCAGCCCAACTACACCTTAGCAGCCTAGCACCTTGGCCGTGCTTGGTAATGTCCACCGGCTGAGCCGCTCCCATGGATGTTCTGTATTTACGAGCCCTTCCCCTAGCGGTCCCGGCCAACCTAGACCTGCAAGTCTCGGCCGGGGGGCTGATAAAGCCCGCCAAATCCCACTTACCTGGTACCTACTCCCTAGCAACACCACTAACCACCCCCTATCCGGCAAAAGATCTCGACTTCGCCTTGGCAAATCTATAGATATCGAACTAGCGAAGCCTTCACATGCCGGGTTTCGCATCATCGTCATTTACCTTCCCGGCATTGGGCCGCCGGGTATAGTGTCATGTCTGCCCAGATAAGACGAGTCCGGGCGCGACGAAGATCCGCACCTAGCTGGGGTAGACAAAAGTCTTGGAACACCGCTAGGTAGGTTGGTGAGCCATGTGCAGAGATCCGTGACGCGGCGAGGTCTACACTACATAGGCAATACCGCTGCTTCACCGTTATCAAAGAGTCGGATCCTACGTGTATACGCACGTGTATAATGTGATAGTCAGACGCAGCCACACCGCTCGGGTCACGCATTCCGATATTTGGTGGAGGTGTGGGATAGAAAAAATTTCGAAATATCGTGTATGTATCTCGTGTATATCATTATATTGTAAATTAAAATTCGTAACCATAATTCCCCGTTTTTCCCCATCCGTTGCCCTTTTTTAACACGAACGCTCAGACATTATCTATCACAGTCAGCCGCACGATCGCCTTGCTACCCGACATCCCGACGAACGACGGCCACTGCCTCACACGTTCGTCGTCGCCCACGTCCAGCGCGAAGCACAAGGTCCTTCCGGGCGCTATAGCGCTTGGCTGATCGACGTGCTCGCGTTCCGGCTTGATGCTAGGACTAAAAGGAGTTAGCAAATCGGTACTTGGGAGATAGCGCACACATTACAGGAGTTTTGGGTGAGCTTACGCAGTAGAGCACGACGCGGAAACGTCCTTCATTTCCCGACGGCCGTCAGCGCTGGTTATCCTACTCGTCCTCCTGCTCTCCTTGGCTTTCTTGTACACCTTCCGAAACGCAACGTGGATTAGGTGGCCGAGCCCCGCAACCACGAGAACGGGTGTGCCCAATGCCAGTGCCCAGAGCCTAAACCAGGGGTATTAGCTGATGACTCATTTCCGAGATTGTGGGATGGGTAGATGAGGGAGGCTTACGGCTGTCGGACATTAAATAATTGATGCCAGAGCGATAGGTTGATGCCCAGGATCGCAATCTCGGATCCGAGTTGGAGCATGGTCCATGTAGACCAGTAGAGCGACATGAGGTCTTCACCGTCGCAGAACTGTAGTGCTAGAAGGGCGAAGACTTCGAATACGAGGAGAGCAGCGGCAAGTATGAAGAGAGCCGAACACCACGCCAGCGAGATCTTAAGTTTCCTCCTGAACATGACCGGGCAGGATTCTGGTTTCTCTCGGTATCTCATCGTCCTAAGCAATATATTGTTAATAAACCATGTAGCCCTCGTTTTTGAACATGGGGTTTCGTCACTCACGATTGGTATATCCATGACGACACGAATAGGGTTAATACGACGGAGCAGAAGAAGGTCCAGTAGATGCCGTCGAACTGAGGTTTCCCGAGGTGAGCCGCGAAACGGGCATAGTGCGCACACCTCACGGGGTCTTTTGGCGAGAATTGACCGCCCATCTTGAGTCGGAGATAATTCGTCGTAACTAAACACGAGAGAACCTATGGCAATAACGATAAACAAAGGTCGATCCTGGTCTTGATATATTGATAGCCTGACTCAGGTGCCAAGAGACCGTCCATTGGGCTATAGTGGATATCCATCCTCACCCGCTTCCGTACGTAGGAATTCATCTCACCTTGTCGGAAAGAAAAAGAAGAAGTGCCAAGTAAGATTAGGGTGCCTCTATAAAACGCCATGAAAGTGATAGAGGCGAAGTACGTTGGCGATGCACGCAATAGTCGGTGGAACTACCCCGTGCGGATCGGTTCCTAGGGTCTGGGCCGGAGGAGCCAGTGTGTGCTCGACTCAAGACCGAGGCGGGAGCCCCAGATGTGGGAGGTCGCATGGCTAGTGTGATGCCGGAGCAAACTCAAATAGGGACCTTTGCTTATCACGATCTCTTATTCTGACACTTCCCACAATTCGTACGCCTGGACTTTTGGCATCTTGCTTCCGATGGAGTAAAACAACACTTTTGGTCGATCTCTTGGCGGAGACTGGCCTTTGAACTTGAACGTCATTTGGTATTGTAGGACGGCCCTAGTAGATTTCAGTACATATGATACAAATTGTTAGGAAGGTAATCCTTGGAAGATTATTAAACCCATAGATCTACTAGTCCATCCCTTCCATAAGCTCGGTACGATCTAGGACCATACCCTTCGTGCCAATATACTCCCGTAAGGCATCCCAATCCGGCCCTTCCTCTTCGCCTTGACGCCATTTCTCTTGGAAGCCCCACGCGCAAGCGATCTTATCTAGTGCGGCTCTCTCCTCTTCCCGTATCCATCGTGATCGTAAAGGCACTCCCTGGTTCCAGGTGACGCGATTCATCTGATCGTTTGCCGTCGTCAAAGCCACCAGCCCTAGGGATCCCGTAAAACCCACGTAGGCTAGTATTCCGGCAAATGCTACATTGGTTGCAAATGCGGTATCCATGGTGCTTTGAATATTAGAAAAACTCGTAGCTAGGAGGTATGCTGCTACTGGTGTTGCCGCCAATGTTCCACCTGGAAGTAAGCATTTGCGCAAGAGTTTGTTTCGAATGAAAGCCTTGGTGGCATAAGTATTTTCTATGATGCCAACTGCGGCGTCTAGATTCTTAGCTTCAACTGCGGTATCCAGGGCCTCTTCGATCACCCCTGGCTCGATGGAATTCGCTATTTTGTTTGGGCTCTGCTTTACGTATTTGATCGACCCTCTAGATTCGCGGGGCATAGGCTTCGACGCATACATCTTGAATACTTGAGGGAGGGTTTCCGGCTTTCCTAGACGGGCTTGGACGTCGACATAGTTCTCAAGTAATTTGGGCGTGATGAAGACAGGTGGGTGGGAGATTACTGCATAAGCAGTGTTCGATATCTTGTCAATAATTTGTTTGACCTGGGCCGTTATGTTGGCACTAGGTGTTTCTGACGACTTGGAAGATTTCGAATTGCTTGTGCGATCCAACGAGAGAAGCTCTGATGCCGTCGAATCAAGCTCGGTTACCATATGGGTAATTTGTGGTTGTACAGTATCGTCCATAATGTAATCAGCTACGACCCAACATGCTTGGAGAGCTGCGTTTATATCGGCTTCTGTTGGTATGCCTCTATGTGAGAGCACTCTAGATTTATTCCTTTCGATATAGGTCATCATATTGGTGACAGATGACAGCTCCTCTCTCGCTTTTTCGGGAGTTGATTTAGTTTTACTATCATTTTCAGCCTGCGTATCCCGAGCATCTATGGAAGTAGATGTAGTGTTCTCAGTTGGGAGTATCCCGGCAACCAATGGACGTTTCTGAACTAAGTTGGTCTTGAATATACTCCTATCTATGCGGGCTCGAGGCCTTGTAGAAGCACTGGAAGCTCTCAGTTCTGGTCTCGTAGAATATAATCGACGGCCGACAATCGAATCGCAGATTTGGCATACCGACCGGGCGCGCGGGACGGCGGCGGGTCGAGGCATTGTCGCTATATGTGTCACGTATGGATCGTGACAAATGAGCTTCCCACAAAGAGGAGTAATTGAGCAGATTTGGTTTTACGCGATGGTATATGATGCCGCAAAAAGAGGTTCGATTAAAACTCACGAATTAATGAAATCAATTCTCATTGGAGGGGTTTTCGGCATTTCACTAAATCATTATATATGGGTATGACGATAACGAATGCCTATATATGAAGCAATTGAAAATATGCCCCTATAGGATCTTAAATGAGTTCTACTCCTTCTATCCTTTGTTGCTAGCGCTTCAAGAAACCTTGTATTTGGCTTCAAATTTGCGATACCGTGACTACTATTTTTAAATTCATCCCATAGAAAAGTAATATTTGAAATGGAATGAATGAGCGTAAAATTGAGTAATATCCTGTGACGTGCGATGATAAGGTACTCAGTTACTTAAGGTTCCATTGTAGTCATGTATCGATAAGCGCCTGGCGGGGCATCCTGCGCCACAACGTGACGACAGCGGGCGGCTGATGCTGAGACTACTCTAACGCCGACCCATAAATTGATTTACTTATCCTTCTGCCTCCTAAACCTTGAAAACCATCTGTCGATAAGGCACCAGACTATCATTTCTGCCATTGAATTGCATCGGGTGTCGTTACGATTGCTTCCCTCTTGTACTAAGATACCACTGTAGTCAGAAATTAGATATACATTGCTACCTCACTTCGTTTTATTCGAGAAACTTAGTACGGTTTTGTCATATCATTTTATGATTGTATACCCACGCATGGTGACGGCCCATTAGGCTATCTTCCTAATCTTCTACCAACCCTCATCAACTCGACGCTTCGATATCCCACCCACGAGTCTGATAGTGTCAACATCCTAAGAGAATCGGAGCTTATTCTCCAAAATGCCACCACCACCACCTCCCCCGCCGCCCATGCCAGGCATGGGAGGACCGCCACCGCCTCCTCCACCACCTGGAGGATTACCGTCACGACCACAAGCATCAGGGGCCGGACGAGGCGCCTTGCTTACCGACATTACGAAGGGGAGGGCCCTGAAGAAGACCGTTACGAACGATCGATCCGCTCCTCAGGTAGCTGGAGGAGGTTCATCAGGAGGCGGAGGGGGAGGGCCGCCTATGGGAGGAGCACCCCCTATCCCAAGCTTTGGTAGGGCACCTGCGGTTCCGAGTGGTGCACCGCCTGTTCCAGGGATTCCGGGACACAACAGGGCAAGAAGCAATAGCGATTTCGTGGGCCGTGATACTTCAGCATCATCAGAGCCGGCCCCTCAACTGGCAGGTTTATTCGCGGGCGGCATGCCAAAGTTGAAGAAACGTGGTGGAGGTGTAGATACTGGAGGTAAGTCATTACGTCTACTAATTTCAAAGAGATAGATTGCTTACTATCTGCACAGCAAACCAAAATGCATCCTATCTATCCGACTCCGAGTCATCGCCAAAGCCACCATCGGCACCGAGACCGCCTATCGGATCAACCCCAGCCGTACCTACACTACCAGGACGAGCGGTGCCCGCTCCCCCAATGCCAGGCACTCACGCATCCATAGCGAATCTAAGAAAAACAAATACCGATATTCCACGACCGATCTCCTCTGCGTCGTTGTCCTTCTCGAAAGGCCCACCGCCGCCAATCGGCAAGAAACCTCCTCCACCTCCCGGATCGAGGAAACCCGCGAGCCTATCGGCACATCCTCCACATCCACCTCCTTTGCCCGGAACACATGCACCGCCGGCACCCCC
>QLPL01000028.1:0-22014 GCA_003314315.1 Annulohypoxylon stygium | reverse complement strand
TGATTGTAATTATGTATGTAATAGAGGGCGAAGGTGTTCTGGCTATGAGATGTGGGTCGAAATTGAATCCAAGCCTCGTAACGGTGGAGGATACTGTGAGCGTCGCATGAGTTTGTCACAACCCCCCAGGATGTCAAAAACCAACACCCAATCAAAAAGAACATGTCAGGAGAAACATCGGCTAAATGTCTCTGCAGCATCCACAGAGACCAGCAGAAAGGATCTCTGGGCGTCTCTGCGAAAGCTACAGAGACCAGCAGAGAGGATCTCTAAATGTCTCTACAACACTCACAGAGATCAACAGAGCACCACCAGAATAAGCCAAGAGAGGATATCTATATAAACATGGCAGGACCCTATGTATCTAGTCATTCATTCAGCTCCTTAGCTATCAATCTAAGTCTATTACTTCAACCGCACCGAACTAATAGGGAGAGGACTCCAAGCCTCTCTTACGAACAGACTTAACTTTGATCTGATCTCTACGAGTACTGCTAACAAACAAGGAAACCCACGAAGCACCCCGTATACCTGAGTACCTAGGTATAGGTTCGTAACAGAGTTATGCTATGCGAGACGGCGAACCGAAAAAAATGGCATGGGTTTGTAAGAATAATATCGAATGATATGAGTTTAACAAGATCTAACTTCTCATATTTAATGCTAATACAATCACCTCATGGGCGTATATTCAGTATTCAAACAAGAAAAAAATCATCGAGACCCGCCAGCTGATGACTGATGAACCCTTAGCCTCACGGTCATCAAACCCATTATCCGCCAATGCCTTCAGGACTGGACCTCGGAAGATCGAAGTTAAAGGAATAAGCGCTGTCCTTTTCTTGTATTCTGGTATGTAATTAGTCTCATGTTGCAAGGAATATCTCTCGGGATACGCTCTCTCTTCGGCAGCCGACCTGGACTAGAATTCTCAAAATCTCCATTCTCAACGTGCAAAGTTTCGTATCCAAGGCTCCGCGCCAAATAATTTATATTAGTGTACAGTTGAGCGACGGGCGTTGGTTCTATTCGGTCTATCCCCTGTACGACCTCGTTTCTAAACCGGCCATCATTCGTTGGTTCATTTCCAGCAGACGAGACAGAGTACACTTCTACAAACCACTTTCTCGATCTTCATACGCCCACACGTCCAATCCATCCAATACGCTAGTATTTCCGACGACGACGCATGGTGTATTAGGAGCATTAAGAGTCATACAAGACGCTTGCCTTGAAGTAGACATGTCGAGTTATGTATTAATTAAAAAGAAAAAATACCAATTATTGCCGCAGCTTACGTCTCTTCTTCGCAGGTTCCAAACATTCCGCCATCTTTCTTTTCCGGTGGTCAGGTCGGCCAAAAACCGCAGAAAGACTCTGTTGCACTATCAGCCTCTCTACTAAAAACGGCGACCCGCTAATGCTGCATGGCTCCGAGGCATCCTGCTGTAGTGATATCGCGAATCGACCTTCCGTACTTAGCTCGACCCGCACCCGGAAGTTGCCATCGCTTCCCAGGCATGCGTCGTCCACGGTGGCTATCGATTTCCCGTCCACAAAAAGTCGGGCCGATTGGTTGGCAAGCTGGTCGAATAAGACGCGGAACGCGGGATCGCCGTGTCGTAAAGAACATGCGACGTAGCCAGTTCCTATATATCTCCCGCCCAAGCGTTCGGGGATGCCGTCCAGCTCGAAGTAGAAGAGGGATGCCACAAAACACCGTGCTATAGCATCGATCTTATGAGATAATGTGTTATCCTGCTCGACTTTGGACTCCATATACGAGATGCTTTGTAGATCATCTAGCCTCGGCTCGTCGCCCTCGAATCGGACGTTAAGCCGGTGGTACCGAGGATAGGCCTGGAAGGCCTCGCTTACCTTCCTATCGCGCATCTTCTCCCAGAACAGCCGGCACAGCCTCGGAAACGCCCCATTCTTCCAAACGTTACGCGAAGCGGCGGTATCGGCGGGAAGGTCGCTGCCTAGTTCGGGTTCCCCGGTTCCTAAGGAAACGACGAAATCGGGTTCCTCGGCGAGGGGAAACAAGGCTGCCACTTCGGAAAGCGTCGAAACCAGCGGGTTATTCTCGAGCGGGCCGGCGTCTTGAAAGGTGCCGACGCCGCCGACATGTTTCGGCGGAAAGAATCTAGAGGGAAAGAGAATGTAAGTCCTGACTGTAAGTAGCGTGCGAATAGTGCGTACCCTGGCGCGGCGGACGCGGCTCTCGCACTGGGACACGTTAGCGACCTCTTCGATGCGACGCCGAAATCTCTTCTTACATTTCCCATAGCAGGGCTTTGCCATGCCCGTCTTTCGCTTTTACCACGTGGTCTGTCGCTCGCGTTAGCCTTCTCCCATCGGAGGACGGATATCGTACCTTGGCCTCTCTTGCGTTCGCCCACGCCGTTATAGTTTGTAAAGAGACGGCAAGACGGCTTCGCGTCGATGGTAGCAACGGGAAGACCAACGCGAGTTCCTGTGCTCGTCGCGTACGACCAGTCCAAGATGCCTCTCTCTGCGCCGAATACCTCCTTTAACGCCTTCTCGATATGGTGCGGGGGATACAACCCATCAGCGAAGTATGATAGCAGAAATTCGATGCCACGGAGTAAAACCGGGAAAGGAGGGATGGTATTGGCAAAGTAAGCGACGGAACGTCTTATAAAGCAGGGTAAGAAAGAAGCGTTTACAACATTACGTCTCTGGAATATTATACTCGCTAACGCCTTAAATTTCTCCGTTGCGTGTTCGACGGAAGTTCCGTTTAAGAAAACGTCTGCAACAATTAATCCCCCTAAAGTTAAATAGGAATTAGCTCTAAGGTTTACGCGGCAGCGCAAGTCGAGACGTACCTGAGCTAACCCCGACAGCCACCTTGATAAATCTTTGAAATGGAATGGGCAGTCCGACGCGGGCGTGGATCTTCTCCATGAATCGCAAAGCCGCGACGCCTCGTATCCCTCCGCCGTCTACGCAGAGGACTCCTGCTCCGGCCGTGGGCGGATGTATCCGTATATCTACATCCTTTGACATCACGACTTGGCAGAGGAAACATTTCGTCACTTTATATACCCAAGGGTCGTCTACGTCCGGCTCACCGAATACTACGACGCAATTTTCGCAGATCGCATGGCCGCAATCTAAGGCAAATTGCGGTTCCCGCCTTAAACACGAAAGGCAAGTATTGTTGCTCTTTATGCCACGCCAGAGGTCTTTGAAGTGGCAGATGTTGGCGCGGTGGACTGCCGCCGACGGCAGTGCCTCGCGGGAAGATGCACTAGCGAACTTCTCGAACTGCGTCTTCACCTTTGCGATGAATCCGCTCCGAAGAACGACGTCTCTGGATTGCTCAAACGATAGCACTCGGTTCGCGCTCACCTTGCTAAATACGTCTTCGTATAGGACATGAAATATCCTGCTAGGAGGAAATGCTGGATGGTAGAGTTAGGGACCGGAAGTTAGGGGTTTATAATTATTATAGGGTAGCATAAACGTACAGGGGGCGCCAGGCGGATAATGATCCATCACGAAACTTGAAGCGATGACGGGAGCTGCGAATTCCGTTAGCTCCTTAGGCGTTTTGACGTGAGTCAGGAACGTGGAGATGTGTTGCTCTAGATTGTCCGCTACCGGGTTATGCATTCTCGAGGCTCGAATCAAGTTGAAAGGCTTGTCGGGGGCGTTCGCGAAATGGTCGACGGCACATTCAAGGAAGGCGGCGAGATGGGCGGCCGAGAAGAGAAATTGCGTGTCGATCCTGTGCTGGCGCGATTGGTCTAATTCGTTCATGAGGCGCTCTTTCAAGAGCCTGTGGCGGGTATCGGTAGATAATACGCCGCTTGGAAAGAGAGCAATGATTTCGATCGCTGTGAAGTAATCCAAAATCTTCTTTTTCGTCTTTTATCGTACCAGGCGTAGGAGGTGCGCCCGGTCCGACACCACGATATCGGTGGCGTTTTGCTGGGGAGAAAGAGCCAGCCAAAAGGTGTGGCTGCATTTCTTCATTGCTACGAAAGGCGTAGAAGGGAAAACAAAACCGCTACTGCCATACAAAGTTAAAAATTGACTTTATATATTAGAATATACGACATTAGGAACAAGAGCTAATCCAGGAAGTGTAGCAAATAAAAAGCTTAGAATTAGGACGTGCCTGAATATGGGTGAAAAGCCCGTAACTGGGCCATTTCTCATCCCGGAAGAAGGCACCTGGGATCGCATACTAGTATATCTAATAGCTCATACGGAAAGAGTATATCATGACGATCTACCACGACCCATGCTTGGCATTTCGACGTCAACCATTCGCAATCGCAAGCGTAGCACGATAGCGGAAAATGTCGCATCACCATAGGAGACGCAGCAATAACGAGGCGCTCCTCTCCCAGCCGAAGCCTGAACAGGGTCTCGTATGCTTGCTCTGCGGCCATCATCGGTCTTCGAGAAGACTGAACCAGGGCCCCAACAGTATCCTGGATCGCTTCATCTGTTCCCGAACGAGCTGTCGGGGTTTAAAGGAACTTCTCACCAAGTCGTCGCACCCGCATCCCGTGATCCAAATCAACTACTACGAATGCGCCAGCTATAGCCAAAGCAAAAAGAGGGATGGAGCGCAGCACACTGCTGCTAGAGACAGAGATGCCACTCTACCCTACGTCGTCGCTGCTGGATTTCCGGCGTTTGAGTTATCCGAACAAAGCTCCCTAGCCGGTCGCGCAGAGTTGGCGGGAGACTACAAATATCGGTCCGCTGCTAGGATCACTCCGCGCAAGAGCCGGGTTTATACTGGTAACAGCGAACCACCGCCCGTTAGATATTCTACAAAACCGACATGGGGTAGGTAGGTAAGGAACTACGACAGTATAAAAGGAATAGGATGTCTTGGATATGGATATGTGACCAGGAGGTAGTATCTAGTTACGTAGGTGCTCCCTACCTGGTAACCTTGGACTTGCGATTTCCAATTGCAGGATATAACGAGATATTATTTGGTAGCAATTTACCTATTCTTAGATTGGTACACGGCTCTTAAATTCGTGAGCTTATTGCCGTATCAGTAGTAAATAAGTATATGTAGATTAATATTTTCGAATTGCCATACTGCAGCGTTCTCTAGAAAAGATTCAAGTTGGATGTCGGGCTCTATCGCGAGAGACGGGTGTCGCGATTCAGGCCACCTGTCTTGCGAGTCCCAGAACTAGGCTCAAATTTTAGCCGACCCCTTTTGATACTTTCGATGCTTTCTACCGGGTCTAGTTTCAGACCTCGAATGGATGTATATAGTATATGATGGTATTTCCGTCCCCCTTTGTAGACTTATATATCTCCGTTCAGTCCCGAGCCGTTAGCTTTTTACTCTCGGTTTGGTAAACGAGAAAAGCGCACACAACCTACTCTTTATCTTCTCTTTTCAATGTTTACTATAAATAAAACGCAGGCTAAGAAACACGGTATAGCAGTTACGGTTGGAGTAATTGTCGTTTGCTGTTCGGCGCTGGCGATACAGGCGTTGTGGCTCTTTATCCTATTTCCGTTTGATACAAGGATAGATTGGAGATCATAGACACGTCCTATTAAATATTAGCTTGCTTATCGAAATGTAGTTGTCTTCATCTTATTTCATAGTCCATAAATGGAGGGAAAAGGTTCTTGAAATAGCTAAGAAAAACTACTCCAACATACAGAAGGCTCAGAAATAGATTGATCGGTATACCGTGCTAAGATAAATATAAAAGCAGTAACACTTCAACACATCTACCAAGGGTATTCCGAGACCGTTTCTGTCACCACCACCTTACCTTAACAAGATCGGCGTTCTAATTCCCTACTTACAGAAATATTTCTTTCCAGTGCCCAACAGCACGTGGATCTTTGGATTACTAGCTTCTACTCATCAAAAACTGGAAAATTTCCATTTACCTTACAAGTATAGCTTATCCAACCACGAGGAGGCGCAGGAGCAGGAACTATCGTTCTGTTACAAACCTATACCTTGGTGCTTAGGTATACAGGTTGTTCGTGGATTTCCTTGTTTGTTAGTAGTACTCGTAGAGATCAGGTCAAAAGAATATTCTGTTCGTAAGAGAGGCTTGGAGTCTTCTCCCTATTAGTTCGATGCGGTTGAAGCAATAGACTTAGATTGATAGCTAGAGAGCTAAGTGAGTGATTAGATACATAGGGGTCTGTCACGATTATATAGATATCTCCTCCAACACTTCTAGTGTACTTTGATATGTTAGGTTGAGTCTCGACTTAGCATATTGTGTTGAGTTTATACTTGGCTTAACAACCGGGGTTTATCCGTGGTTGGGTAGGTAGTTCTCCACTTGTGTTGCCTCTTTTGGTGTTGGTTTGTGACATTAACATATAAAGTTTCTTAATTTTTTATAAACTTTAAAAAATACTTTAACGCTGGTCAGTTTTTTCCCTGGCTAAACTCAAATAATAGAACTCATATAAATTCACTGAATTGTTCTAAATATTTTATTTATTTAATTATAAATGTCGTGTTTTGGTGGTTTTGTATGGGAAAATGGGTGCTCCCGTAACGGTGGATCGACTTATATGAAAGAAAACATTTGGGGGCCGCTGGGAGCTGACAGCTTCACGTTCTTCCCAGACCAGGATCCTGCCATCGCCGCCCGCCATGTGCCCATGTCGTTTCGCGAGGATCCGAACGGGCCTGCCGTTGAGAAATCTGGAGCCCAAACGGTTACTACCGGGGCGAAGTAGTGTTTCGGCGGGCATGGTCTGTTCGGGAACATGTCTGACTACTTTAAGATGGTGTATTCTTTGCTTATCGACGACGAGAAATTATTGAAGAAAGAAACTGCCGCTTTAATGTTCCAACCTCAGCTGACCCCTGCGAGCAAACAGGAGTTTCAAAGGTTCATGGAAATGTCAGATATGAAGCTCAGGTTCCTGTTTTCGCCGCAAGCTGATCGCGACTACGGACTTGGTGGGCTCCTCGTCGTCGGGGACAAGCAGAAATATTAGCGGAAAGGAGCACTAATATGGGGCGGGGCCTAAAGTCTTAGTTGGGTACGAGATCCTATCTCATATACGTGGCGTCGCCTACTAATGCGGACACAGTTCATCGACCGCAACGCCAGAGTATGTGGCGTATTTGGCACTCAGGTTTAGCCATTTGACGCAAGAATGAGAGGATTAATTGATGCTTTCCAGGCAGATGTATACCGGAAAGCGGGGAAATTCACTTGAGGCTTCGAGAACAGACCACTTTTTAATCGGGATATAGAGTAGGAGTCGTAGATTCTACCGCTTATATATCTCGATATGTAGGTTATCTGGCTTATGCTAATATCATCACCAAGGCGTTATATACTATGAAGACTCTAAGTGACTTAGGTAATTATAATATAAGAATAAAGTAAGAATTTATCCAATACCTAATTGCCAATCCATCGTATTCTGCCTCCAGTTTCAACGAAATACATTCGCGAAGGAAGGAAGAGTATAAGACTAAGGGGTTCCTGTATCTAGTTCACATAAATGGCTCGGATCTCACTATCTTAAAATAGATTAAAGTCGGCTCTTACGCAATTAACTACAATTTACTTCAGTTTAATCGAACTGGTTGTCAAGCGTTGTGATTCACTTATTTTTATCACGTAACCTTTTTTTATATAATCCTTATAGGGTTATATACTATTGAAGGTAAGTTTTTACAACTTCCCTTGTTTTAATTTATAATAATAACTTAACGGGCCGCTTTATTTATATCATATCGATATAGTTGGCAATGTTAATAAGCGTGTTACGAACCCGTCTACTACTTCTGTCCTACGGACTTCGTCTTCTTCTGAGGAATTGTTTTCCTTCTTGGGCTGTGGCCAATATCCTCGGTCTTCTTTTGCACTTCGGTGGCTTCCACACTTATCATCTGTGCAAAATGTCCAATGTAAGTTGTTGTGGGTGTCCTGTGGCTGGGCTTCTGTCTTCCATTCTCTTAGGTTGGGGATATCTTCGGCTTCCTTGGCCTTGGAGCTCTTTCGATTTACATTTGGATGGTTTTCTCGCTCTATGACTTCTTCATCATATTCTTGGGTTAGTTTCCGAAATTGTTCTTCCTCGCTTGATGTTATTTCTTCCAGGTACTCAGAGTGTCTAGGGCATTTCACTGGGCTGGTTTCATGGCAGGTACAGCCTTTCATGATTGCCAAAATGGATCTGGGGTGCCCTGGATGGTATTTGCAAGCGCGGATTTCTTTTCCTTGGCAGATAGGGCATTGGTGAACAGGTGGGTCTGTCTGGGTTGCTTGGCTGACAGCTATCGTGAAGATAGTGTTGATTTCCTTTTCTTCACTAATCTGGGCTTCGGCGGCTTGTTTTCTTTCTGGTTGGGGAATGCCTCCCTGCCGTGGTTGTTGGTTTCCGGGACTTCTACATTCGCTCTTGTAGTGTCCCATTTTGCCGCACCCGAAGCACTTGACTTTTGGCTTTTCTTGTGATTTCCGTTGTCTGTTCCGGTTCTGATCGCGTTTTTGGGCTTCGTTTAGCTCGATTGGGTCTGACCGGGTACCAGTGCTTTTCCGGTTACCGTTGTGTTGGCCGTTCTGTTTTTTGTTGTTACGGAACTCGTTTTGATTCCGTCCTGGTTTTCGCTGGAGTTGTCTTTTCTTTTCAAGGTATCGTTCGAAGTTTTCATTGTCGATAGTAATTGCTTTCTCAATGAACGCGTCTCGTTTCTTGGGGTCTCGTTTCTTGTAAAGGTCATCGTTGTAGAGTTCATCTTTAACATGCTCCTTGAGTCCGTCATAGAAGATGTAGAAAAGACCTTCGGCTGGAAGCTGTGATTCGGTGGCGAGCTTTTTGAATTCTATGGCGTAGTCTGCTGCCGACTTTTCCTGTCGTAGATGGTGTAGCTTGGTTTCTGCTTTCTGCTTCTTAATGGGATCTCCGAACATGAGTCGAAGTTTTTCCTCGAAATGGTCGAAATCCTCAAAAATGTACCTGGTGGTATCTTTGACTTCGGAAGCTTTCTTTTCCAGCCATTCCTTGAGAATTGGTTTGAACCATTCAAGTGCTGGTCCTGTTAGTAGTTGGGAGGCAACCAGAACCTTGCTGGTTTCAGTTTTAATCGATTCTTCGTAGAATCTTAGATGCGTGCGAACTTGTATCAGAAAAGCATCGGGGTCTTCTTTTCCGTCATACTTTGAAGGAGGTACAGGCTTGAAGCCTTTGACTTGTGGGACCTCCATTTCTTCTTCTGAGTCCGAGGGTTCTTCTGATGGTTCTGGTTGCTCGTCTTCTGGTTCGTCAGCTTCGTCTGCGTTATCTTTCTTACCTTCTTCTGCTCCTTCTTCTTCTTTTTCACTCTCTTCTTCTTCCGATTGTGGTTCGGGTCGTGCGGTTATTTCTTCTTCTGCCTCTTCTTCTTCTTCTGCGTCTTTGGTAGATCGTGCTTGAGCTGCTTGTCCTCTGGTTTGTACGCCTGTCTTAGGTGGAACGCTGTGTTGTCCCGTCGTTTGTTTCGGTGGCATGCCTCCGGGATCTTGAGAACTATCCGCGAGTGAGTTCCCTCCGCTTGAGTCAACACTAAGTATTGACCAAGTGAGCTTTCAAAATGTTACGAACCCGTCTATTACTTCTGTCCTGTGGACTTCATAGAGCGGATACGTACCCTGGGGTACTTGGTTTTAAGGTAACAATACTGTAGGGTTGACGATTCTGTTCGTAAAAGAGATTTCATAAGACTCTATATTCAAGTGCTGTCTGAATACTTAGATTGAAAGCTGAAGAACTAAAACTAAATACAGAGGAAATACCGTCCTTCTCATACTATTCCATCATGCTATCCTTGTGGGATAGTATGTCACCAAGGGTGGGTTTTTACAGCTCCCGTACCTTGGTCTAGTTGGTTGTCAATGGATCTCAAATCCATTGTCTTGGGTGGTCGTGGCAATCGCTGGCTACCGCAGCGATCCTGGTTGGGGCTTTCCAACCGAACTTTTCCCGTGATTGGTCCAGCTGTGCTGGTTGTCTTCCAGGCCCCGCTACGAGGAGGATTGTAACAAAGCGCTATCCGCAAGGCAGTAATGCAAGTGTTCTTCCATTTCTTGCTTAGCAAACCTGAAGCAGGCTTCTAAGTTACTACGTTTGTAATAATCCCCATTATTAATAAAGGCAAAAGTTTTAAGTATATTACTATATTATTTACGTTAATCTTTATAAGATTTCCCAACGTTTTACGAATTTGACTTATTAATTAATAAAGGAGGATAAACTTGTCTCTCGTAATATATAACCTAGTTAATAAAGCTAATAAGGTTACTACTCGTTAAAATAGAAAGGTAGCAAATGTTGTTCCACTTAGTGGCTTATACGGTTAGGACCGCATAGTAAAATCTAACTATTGGATAAAGTAGGAATCGTAGTAACTAACATATTAAGAAAGCGGTAACGAATTAAGTAGGCGGTGACGGGTTGAGGTGGCGATGGATTAGAAAGGCGGTGTCGAATCCGGTAGGCGGTCTCATAGAGGCTAAACTGTTTAGGTAGGCGGTGTCAGTTTTGGTAAGCGGTAGGCGATCTTTGATGTGGGTGGTTGGATTGGGTAGGCGGTGTGGAATTAGGTAAGCGATATTAGGCCTTATCTCAAATTTAGAAGGACCTAAGGAAAGACTTAAAGGTTAAACAGAACCTAAAGAAATTATAGTCTTAAATATAGGCCTTACCCCCTTTCTCACAATGAGCCAGCGTTATCTCTTTTAATTCTTAATTGCCAGGATTAGGAGCAGTAAGTAGACCAAATACGTATGTATGCATTTAATGTAGGGGGCATCACTTATTAGGCTAAATCACGCCTCCCAGAACCAGTGCATCGCATGGATATGGAAATGTCTATCTAGGTTCTGTCAAATCTGCTCACGAGCCCATCCGCACTGTTTCAGTGGTTAGAGTATACAGTCTAGCTCTCCTCCCTAAATGCCTCTCCAGTTATCTAGGGTATATCTTCGCGAAGAACCCGCTGTCCTCCGCGAAACTCGCCCATTTCACACTCTCCTCCCCCAAATACTGTACGTAAGTTGCCTTAGGGGCTATCGTCAGCAACCGTCGGTTTCCCCTCAGTCTTCTGCAGAAGAAGATATGTTGAGGCGTTTTCCTTTCCCCGCAACTGCAGTGGTTATTGGAGCCGGTATAACGTAGCCCTCTTAAAGGACACGAGGCATGGCTTAACCACCACAAAAGACTCTGTCTCTTAATATCTTAACTTTCTTTAAGCTTCTTACTATTCTTTGATCGGCCAACTAGCCAGTAATAGCTTCGGATGGGCGCCAAAACTCCTCTTGCCCCGCGATTTTAACTTCCTAATCTTCCTTAAACCTAATTTCTCCGCGTTCTGTTAGTTTGCCGGCACGAACCGAACTGTACACCGCCGCCTATGGAATCTCCCGCGATGGGACCGAACGGTATGCCCTATCTTCACCCGCTAGCGCTAGCAATGTACTTACTCATAATCGCCATCCGTTACAGAAACACAATCACGCTTAGGACTTAAGAAGATCGTCCCCGCCGAAGACGTTACCGATAACACCACTGTCGAGTACGTTCCGGAAGACCCATCATCTTCATCGCGTCTTATTTTGGCGGACTTGTCTGAGCCGAGGTAAGCTATATCGTTATGTCGCGAATGCACAAAGCCACAGCTAATCTCGGTAGGCCATCTGTCGGGTAGTCCAAGAGGGCAGCAAATACCGCCAAATACTTCGGTTCACCGTCGGCATCGTCTTCTTAGCCACTCCATTCTTCAGAACGGACGCAGCTCGTCCCGCGTCCTGGCTCGTAATTGTTAAGGGGATCATGGGAAAGGACGCGTCACGTCAATTGATCAAGGATCTCGAGGGGCGCCATGCTTTTGTTCGCGAGCGGGTCCAGAAGTTTGCCGAAATTGCCAAGGGGTTGCCCATTTGGTGTTTCTACGAGACAGGGACTACCAGTATAGCGAGAAGGGCTCTTCCGGCACCGATCACAAGAATATGGCCCAAAGGTCGCATAGTAAGATCATAAGCCACCACAATCAGGGACACTTTTTAACGTCTACAGCTTGTTCCCGAGACTTCGGCCTGTCTCCACACCTTTCAACGTCCTCGAGATTGGCATAGGCGAGAAGAGCAAAGCCCTCCGCGAATTAGCTGAGGAATACGTGCGCTTCGGATCGGCCTTAGTCATTACCTTCGACCTATCGTATCGGTGCCCCGGAACAATCGATTAGGACGCGGAATCTACGCCGTGTTACAGCGTATACCGTCCAAAGTCAACACTTCGCGAACCGCCATACGAAGTTTCAGTGGATTCCCAAGACATAATCTTTGCTGAGGATCTGAGAGGCCCTGACTTGTCTGAGTTTGACAGACAGTTCAAACAGCACAATTACGATCACTTCGAGATTACTCAGGGGTTCTTAGGGCCTAAAGATATTAATTTACTATATGACGGTGATTTTGGTGACTGTTCGAAGCAGAGAAGGGGTATTATGTTGCTGAAGAAGTCGGACTTTTTCCCCATTAAACAAATCAAACAGGTAGGCGAAGAAGATTCCGAAGCCAAAATCCCTATAGCCCTATTTGCCAATGCTCTAAAGTCAACAGCCAAAAAGGTGAGCATTCATGAGTACTACTACGGATCAGACGAGCCGGAGGAAGACAATCTAAGATAGTGATTTTTTGTTACCGGTTTAGGAATACGAGTTAGCTGATATGTCAATGAATGCGGGTTTAGCATCGTTCAACATGCTAGTATGGACTCTAGAGTGTAACGGGGACAGGTGGGCTGTGTATTTAGGCTACGAGCTGGCTCCTAGTGGCCCCTCTCCCGATTTTCTACAGAGAAAAGTTTCCTATGATCTAGTATAATGGAATTGGTTCCAGCGCGACACCCTCGGTAGTAGTTTTTTGCCTCTTGCTCTTACGGTTACCGTTGTCGATGGCACCATCAACTCCTTGAGCGAACTCGGCGGCGACAGTAGACCAAAAGCGCTTTTGTCGTTGTCGTCGTGGCTCGCGTAGGGAAGCTCGCGTAGGGAATGTAGTGGGCCAAACAGACCGCCGCCTTGATGAGCGTCAACCAAGTGAGCCTGCCATTCAGTTACATTATCAATGCGGGTAGGCTCGACTTTTTCGCGCACGCATTCGGGGCAGGAAAACGCCGCCTCAAACAAGTTCTGCTTCGCTAGGTGTATGACTCTGAAGTGTCTAACGAAGCCACCGGCATTTCTAAAAATGTCATCACATATATGACAGCGCCCATTCTCCGGGCCGAAGCTTACATCGACTAAGAGAACATCTGGCCTGACCTCCAGGCCAGTAGGCATGCCAGGGGCATGCGCATGGCCGTAGACTGTTTCGGCGTGATTACTCCAGTACACCGGCCCCACAATCATATACTCCGGGCTGCCTAAGCGGCGACATTCCGGGCACGGAAAAGGCCGATCGAAGTCGCCCTTGTCGAAGTGCACCCTTTTGTTATGCCTAATGAGATTCCCGCAGTTAAGGAATCTACGACAGCCAAATAAGCACCGGTGGGGGGCTTCACTACTTGATAGAGTTTCCTGTAGAGCGTTATCAGTTTGGGTGTAACCTTCGTCCTTTTTGATCGTATCAAGCAGTGCAGCAACCTCAGCAGGCCGTCGTCGAAGGTATGCTGAGTACACATCGACAAGCCTGATGGCTCCCTGCTCATACTCGCTCTCGTCTAGTTGCATGAACTGACCGATCGCTTCGGCGGCCGATGCACCGTTCGGGTCGAAGGGCTTGAACGGATTAACATCGTGATCAGGTGCCTTAGAAACCGCCTTCCCAGATGCCCGAAGCTTGTCCGAGTCACGAAACCACTCTGTTCTCCTCTTCTCAAGTAGCTCTTTAGACAGGGTGTGTCTAATATAGCGGATCTTGGCTGCTATCTTTTTCGCATCCGGATGATCTGCCGACTTTTCCGTCGCGACCTGCTGGTACTGGGCACGAAGATCATGGATGTCCTGCCGCTCCTTGAATGCTCTTAGGTCCGCTTCGGTAGGGTAAAGTGGAGCATCAGGGTCTCGCTGTAGGAAGGACCGCCGTAAGGAATTAAAAAGGGCGCCATTACTCTCCGGTAGACTTTGACCAAACGCAATCTGGACCAAGTCGTGGGCGACATGGCGTGCCTGGTAGCTTTCGAGGAACACGTCGCGGGTGTTCCCTAGTACGTAATTCTGCACTGGCTCCCCAAGACTACCTAAAGATGCTGGATATTAGATTCGGCTTCATGCGGGGTTGCGGAGACTCACTAGAGAGTCGGCTTCCAGCACCGACACGAAGGGAGTAAGGTCGTTGCTTGTCATCCCGCAGACCGCAAACCGACACCGCCTTCCTAATCCATCGCCACCTCAACCCGTCACCGCCTACTTAATTCGTTACCGCTTTCCTAATATGTTATCCGATAGTTAGATTTTACTATGGGGTCCTAAACGTGTGGGCTACTAAGTGGAGCAGCCTCTGCTACCTTTCTACTTTAACGAGCAGTGGTCTTACTAGCTTGTCTGCCGTAAAGTCGGGCACTTGTTTTGATTCTAACGGCGTCACATATCGCCCGCATTTCGAGGAGTTATGGATCAAAGATAGGTTTGTAAGCAAACTAGCAGCATACCTTCAACAATCAGTACAGAAGTGAGTCCCTAGTATGCCGTATTCCTTCGGACTTTGCTTATTAACGTAAGACCGGACTTATCCAGGCAACGTTATTAATAATGAATTCGTACCGACCCCGACAATCCGACGCTTGTATAATCCTGCGACCGGCAAGCCCCTATACGAGGTCCCTGTTACGCGAAAGGAAGACTTGGACGCTGCTGTGAGATGCACTCGCACAGCGTTCGAAGCTTGGGAGGATACGACCTTCGAGGAGCGATCTCGACGCATCCAGGCCTTCGCCGATGCTATAGAAGCAAATCATTTCGAGCTAGAAACGTTGCAAACAATAGAGCAGGGTAAGTCCGTCACATTAACACACACGGAGGTTGCCATGGTGTTGCAGTGGCTGCGAGCGTTTGCCACTATGCAGCTGAGGGAAACTTGCAGTGTATTCGTGAAGACCTACCGCGCGCATCCCGGATCGAGATGTACCGGCGGAACAATATCGAAGTGTCGAATATAGAAATCCATCGCATCTTTCGCCTGTCACCCATCGTTAGCGGCCTCATGCTCTACTACCTCCACTACCAATATCGTGAAGCTAGCTTAGCTGTTGCCAACGCCTAGGAGTTTATTCAGTACTGAGAGTACTTGTATAGCGTACTGTATCGAGAAAAGCTGTTAAAGGGCACGTAGCTTAACATGGAAGTCCTCCGCACATGCGTGAAAGGAGAAAGCTTTTACGAAGATATAGCTCCAGATTCCAAAGAAGGCCCCCGCGTCCTCAAGGGCTTGCCCATCCTATCCATATTCAAGGCGTAGTACATCGACAGCAGCAATAACGTCAAACTTACTCCCGAATATGTAGGCTGGATTACCGAGCTTATCATATTCGAGAAAGAGGGGTTTAAGCAGGATAATACTTGGATTGGGGACCCTAAGAAGCCCGAGGAGAGGAAGGTGCTATGTTAGCAACAGAGCAGCCGACGGTTGTACAAGGCGACCGAGGGCTATATATCGCTCGAAGAGTTAGCTAAGTTCCTTATATTAGCCTTTAATAACAAAGATCTCGAAGTTTTGTTCCCGTACTTATTTATATACCGATTGTGCTGGCGGGTCCTGTGTACCGTTGGGAGGTCGTGCGATGCTCTCCTTCAACAGCTTTACACCCCTGCACGCCTAAAGCGCGAGAGCCAGCTCCCGTCCATCATTGGCTAGATCTTTAAGGCGGCCGACGGGACAAAGCACGACACTTTGGATCGCTAGCTGCTATAGAAAGTAGCTGAAGCGCTGAATGAGTTTATACGGAGCGAGGCGGCGAATCTTATGACTACGTAGGTCTTGGGAAAGCGGCTAAGAAAGCCTGTGTAATTTAGGTTCTAACTTGTTGATAAGGTATTTCTTGATATCTAATGGATGGTAAAGGTACTTTAGCCCCTATCAAGTTCTTGTACGGAATATGCATGTTACGAACCCGCCTATTACTTCTGTCAGTCTGACTTCATATGTCGGATACGTACTTAGGCTTATCTCCGGTATAATTATTAAGCGATAGCATTACCGTGATTATGGCTGTCCAAAAGCCATCCGATAAAAGGCATAAGAGGATGCTCAGGAGAAACCTCGAAGGCTTATTGAGTAAGATTTATAAGTATGGGAATCTGCGAGGCGTCAAGCTGGGATTGTACGTGAATTATATTGAAAAAGATGAGTTCGTCTCGTAAGAGACAGGAGGATTCTGTCGCGAGGAGGTTGAAGAAAAGGTCCGAAAGCGGCTACCTAATAATGTTTGATAGACCGCTAATGGTCCTTTACAGGAGAGCCCTTCCAACGCGAGGAACTATACGCCTGAAGATAAGAGACTTTTGCAGCTGATGGAAGAGATGAACTCGGTCGGAAAGGCAGAGAAGGAGACACGCCGGGACAGCGGAAGCGGGAAACAGATAGAAGCATTCCCAGAGTTTCCCGATTTCCAATTAACTCTATTTATCAGCTAATCCGTCTTGCTCTGCCTTCGCGCCGCGCTCGCGTTCCTTTTCTTCTCATGCTCTTCTTTGGTCTTCCGATCATGCCTGGCATATCACGCGTTAAATAAGGCAGCAGTGGAATTGCGTTAAGCAGAAAGTATACTATGTAAGACAGCTCAGGGTATCGCTCCGCGGGGCGCCGGCAAGACCGTCTCCTTTCGGGCATTGGTCATAGACGAATTAGTACGTGGATCAATCCTTTCGAGTAATATAAGGTAACACAATAGACGCGAAAACAGAAGGGGGAAAATAAGAATAAGCAACAATAACTATAAGGGTAAGGGAGTGAATCAGAAATCGAAAGAATATTCCGAGGTTACAAATTAATATCTTGCCCTTTTTGGGCTTAAATTGGTAGTCGCCTCTGTCACAAACCAAACAAAACAACCTCAACCCACTCAACAAGAAAGGTAACCAATCACGGGTAAAAGTCGGAAAATTGGATGTGTTCACCCAAAACACATCAAGATCTTGAACACATCCAAACACATCAAGACCTCGAACACATCTAAACACAAAACAGACAGGAAGGGAGTCTATATAAACATGGAAGGACCACATATATCTAGTCATTCGTTAAGCTCACCAGCTATCAATCTAAGTCTATTATTTCAACCGTAACGGACTAATAGAGAGAGGACTCCAAGCCTCTCTTACGAACTAATTAACTCTTAATCCCATCTCTATAAGCACTATTAACACACAAGGAAACCCACGAACAACCCAGTATACCCAGCAAATAGGGTATAGGTTCGTAACATATACGTACAGAAAGAGGTGGCTTATAAGCCATATATAATTTTCTCGATGCCACCACCAGAGGAAGCAGGTTCCCGTCAGACCTATCAGGCAAAACGTACCGGCCAGGGGCAGAAGCCGGAGATTTCGAACGGCTTCCTGGACGATTTGCCCCCCCGGGTTTGTACCGAGAGCAGTCGAATTCTGAAGGGAGGTAAAAGTATCCGGTAACGTAACGAACCCGGCGCAGGTTAACCAGGCAAATAAGGCTGCTAAGATATTGTGGCCTGCCTCGATTTGGTTTGCCTCCACGGACATCGAAGTAAACCGTGTCTGCGAGGCTGCAGGACCGCTACAGGAGACGGGCCGTGGTAACTTGGGAGAACTCCGAGCACTTATCCTAGAGATAATCTTAGTTATCTTGTTGTTAGAACGGAGGATTTCGTATTGGTGTGTGAAGACAGATATGCAAAATTACCTTCCTCCGTAAATTGCCGCCGTTTGGCAGATTTAGGTGTATTGCAACGGCAGAAAGACCAGAACAAGGCATGCGAAGACGTGTCGGTCCAATACATGGGCGTAATAGTCATGCGGACAAGAACGACCTAGGAAGCCATATTAGTAGTCAAGAAAGGAGGGGATAGCCAGGGGGACAGAAGACGGTTGTTACAAGGGCTTAGAAAGAGCTTGATATAAATTCAACTAATAATTCTCTATGGTCTCAAGGTGCTTTTTTTTTCCTCCCTCTCTTCCGAGTGAGGATTCAAGGGCCTATTTAAGTTCAATCTGAAAGGTACGTATAGATACAAGATACTTAGTTTAAACGCTGTAAGCGCTGTATTCCGAAATCGGCTACACGTTGGCTAAGTCTGGAGTCATAAGTCCTCCAACGTGTACCAATAATATCTCGCGATAGCCTCATTATTAGATTCATGCCTGACGTGGGGTAGCAGCCTACTAAGGGCTGTGCTCTTGGCGGTCTAGTCCCGTGTGACAACGGTCTAGGCCGGATTTAAGCCATTTTGGTGTTGACGCTTGGCATCTCATAAAGCGGTCATGGACTGTCGATATAACAATACATAGTTTAGATGGGCCTTGGGTCCCGACTTGTCTCGCGTGGAACCTATGGAGCCTTCTAGGTACGGCCTCTATCCGGGTTCCCATAGTTTCCATTCACACACTTCTGTGCAGTACCTGTCTCGGAACTTCAACAGTTCGAAGAGTGGCCTCTTACTAAGCACAAGGGTAAGTTTCTCGCAGCTTGTCCTGCTGTTTTCTCACCACTTAACATATTGTCCCTTCGTCTCTTGGATTCTTAGATACACATGCGTACCACAACCCAACTCTCAGGATCCTTTCGCAGACCCGCTGAAATTCTTTAGGCTTGCTCTTTCAATGGGTAGAGGAATGGCAGTATGAATCTAGCAAGAGTGAAAACGCAGATTTGAGGCGACTGGCTAAGCTTGGCAGCCCGCATCAGCCTCTTCCGCAAAGTAGTTGCTCAGCGCTACATGGAGAAGTAGAGATGGATCTACGGCTAAAGTCGGACAATAAAGACCACGACTTCTCTGTCTCTACAGATATACAGAGACATACAGAACTGCTGAAGAAAGGAGGGACTACAGTAATTCAACAACTTCCCTATGTATCTAGTTATTTATTACAGTCTTTAACTATTAATCTAGGACTGCAGTTCACCATTAAGGTAGTGAGAGTGTTACAACCCAGCTGCGGGGTAGCACATGCAATACAGAATTAGGGGACAATGGCCAGTTGGTCATTGGGAAACTTTTGCTTCATGGCTTAATTAGTTGTCACTAACCGGTTAAACTAGTTTGTGGTAAGTACCTTATTCCTCCTTATAGTCGTTTCTTTAAGGGCACGTTTAACAATACCCCTATATATGGCAATTAATGCACAAATATTATTAGGCCGGCTAGATTTGAACTGATTCTGTTTAAGTTAACGTTATATTTAATTTATTTTGTTTATTATATAGACTAATTAAAATGCCGTTTCCTGCTAGCAGTGCTCGGCACGTACTAGTTTCTCTGCCGGTAGAATAAAGAGTATATACCTTTGCTGTGAACGGCTCAATCAAACATGCCCTTTCTGGTAGTGGATAATAGCTGCGATAATCTTCAATAATTGTCACACAGTAGTACGGGCTCTAAGCCAATTGTTATAAGAGTTTAATTGAGTTCATTCATCATATGTTTTCTCGTCTAAGATCCTCCTGGCATTAGCTAGCTTCGAGATTAGAGCTCTCTTCCTTTATCACGTGATTTCATCCCCTGATACCTTTGTTATCTGAAAATAATAAACATCTCTTTTCTATAAAGTCTGCCATATACGCCTTATTAAGGTTAATCTCTAGGATACAATTAGGGAATAATAACATAGTAACACCTACGAGATATCTCTATTATAACTGGTTTGGGGACAACTAATTGCGTTATGAGGCCAAAAGCTTCCCAGTGACCAACTGATCATTGTTCCCCAATTCTGTATTATATGTGCTACCCCGCAGCTGGGCTGTAATAGATTTCTGATGCCTTTTAGGCATACCAAATGGTGCCGTCTTTCCGCCAGCAACAAGCCGCCATCAGAGATAACTCAGCCTGCTTGGGGTTGCATTCACTCAGGCAGCAAAAAAAAAAATTATATGCACCCAGCCACTTCCGGCCACCAATAAAAATGCATCTGCGCTCACATACAGAAATATGCAGCGCGATGCGTAGCGCAGCTCATCATACGAAGATCAATACTGATCGCTGATACGCCACCCCTACCCCTAAAATCAAGACGAGTTACGTACGAGGCTTATCTGAATGGTGGAGGCGCAGCTGTCATCAACCCAGCCCCTTACAATGATCTCCCGGTCCAAGGCATTCCAACGAGGCTGTAGCAAAAGATATTTAAATCAATGCGTAGAAGTATAAGTCTGTCCTTCCCTCTCATTACTTAACCCTCTTTGCCTATTCTCATCAGACCTAATTACATCGCAACCCCGTTTTCAATAAGCTTTGCCGCAGAAAATAACCAAGCAGACGTCGTCGTTAAAAATGCGTAGATAATAACAGCCGTCATCCATCGCCACAATATACGATTTCCTAATAATTATCTTAAGTGCTTGCACGACCCTATTGCGGCCATGCCGAACCTCGAAGACTTCACAGTTGGTTGGATTTGTGCTGTCCAAACCGAGCTTGTGGCGGCTCAAGCATTTCTTGACGAAAGGTACGATGTATCAGATGATGTGCCTGTTAACGACAACAACGCCTATAGCTTGGGCCGGGTTGGGAAGCACAAGGTCGTTATTGCTGTGATGCCGAAACAACAGTATGGTCTTGTCAATGCTGCCACCGTTGCCAGGGACATGGTACGCAGCTTCCCCAATGTAAGAATTGGCTTGATGGTAGGCATTGGCGGAGGCGCGCCAAGCCAGAGGCATGACATCCGCCTAGGGGACGTAGTGGTTGGCTCCCCTGGCTACGGGAATGGTGGTATATTCCAATATGACTATGGAAAGACGATTCAAGGCAAAACCTTCACCACCACAGGACATCTAAACCAGTCACCACAAGCTACATTAACGGCGCTAACCACGCTCGGGGCTCGGTACGAGGCCGACGGTCACGGAATTGAGAAGATGATTAACGACATCTTCGAAAAGAAGCCGAGGCTACGAGCAAAATATTGCCGACCAGCTGCTACTACCGACAGGTTATACCAATCCACTTACGTACATAATGGAGGCGACGAGGAAAGCTGCGAAAGCGTATGCGGCGGTGCCGAGTCAAACTTTGTTTCTAGAAGCGAACGACTAGACAACGAGGATAACCCGGCCATCCACTACGGTCTGATTGCATCTGCGAATCAGCTGATGAAAGATGCCCTGATTCGGGATAAGCTTGCCGCCGAAAAGGACGTACTGTGCTTCGAGATGGAAGCCGCAGGGCTTATGAACCACTTCCCTTGCCTCGTCGTTCGCGGCATATGCGACTACTCGGACACACATAAGAATAAGTTGTGGCAGGGCTACGCCGCTATGGCGGCGGCTGCTTACGCGAAAGATCTTCTCAACACTATCGTACCAAGCAAGATAGAAGCTGAGAGAAAACTAAGCGAGGTGCTCTCCGATGGTTAGCATTTTAAATTTCCTAGGATACCTAGATAATAATCATTTCATACCATATCAAAAGTATTCATAATTAACACCTGAATAGTGCAGGAAGATGTCAAGCAGACTAGAACCGGTGTTGAACGGATAGAAAAAGACAGTCATTCTAAAGACCTCCTGGATTGGCTCTCGCCGCCTGACCCGTCTACCAACTTGAATACTGCACACAAGTGTCGCCATGAAGAATCAGGCCAGTGGTTTCTCCAACACCCGACTTATACGGCATGGAAGTCGGAAAGAAATTCCTTTCTGTGGCTTTATGGCATTCCTGGATGTGGCAAGACGATTCTCTCCTCCACCGTTATAGAAGATCTCCACAATACCCACCCCAACAACTACCTCTACTTCTATTTTGACTTCAACGACAGCAACAAGCAAAATCTTGACAACGCGATCCGATCTCTTATTAGTCAACTTTATCATCAGAGAAAAGATGTACGAA